>JADRCD010192416.1:5307-16246 GCA_019843815.1 Montemys delectorum
GAGAGAGAAAGAGAAGAAGAGGGAGAAAGAGAAGAGAACAAAGAGCAAAGAGGGGAGAGAGAGAGCAAAGAGAGGGGAAGCAAGCAAGAGTGAGAGAAGGGAATAAGAGAGAGGAAGCAAGAGAGAGAGAGGAGGGAAGAAGAGAGTGAGGAGGGGGCAAACCACCCTTTTTATTGTATGGGGCGTGGCATGCCTGGCTTGTGGTCAGATGACTGTGTGTAAGGTCCAGCTAGAATGCTGGGAGTTGGAGGCAGTGTCTGCCTGATAGAGCACACATCTCCTGCAGGGGCAGCTGTGAGGGGTCTGGGCTGAAATCTGAGCCATGGTCTCAGGAGCAATTCACTGAACACCTTCCGTCCCTTTGAGCAAATGCTCAGTAGGTCTCTGGAGTTCTAAGTGGCTCTGCTCTACTGGACTCTGGCTGTCAGAACTGCCCCACAGGTGTTGGTAATCTGAGATCCACAGGTGTTCTCTCTGCTCCAATCCCAGGATGTCATCTTCCAGAGAAACTCTTTCCCAATGCTCCATGGGGTCTCTAGGGAATCCTAAGCCAAATTCTTCCTGTTGTCAGTACTTTACAGAACCAACTCAAGACATATGATGTGATTTGTGTAGTACATTTCCATGATGCAGAAGTAAAGCCTTGGGGAAGCGACTGCAGAAGGAAAGAAAAATTATGGAAGTGATTGGCACCCCTATGAAGAAGGCCCCTCCCTGCAGGAGAAATCTTTACCAGTTCTGCATGAAGGGACACAGCAGGAGAATGGCATCCTATCTATAGAGGAACCCCTTGCTGGATAGAGAAGATGATGTTTCAGTGTTCTCAGATTCCAGAATGGGAGAAATAAATGCTGTAGGGGGCATCGCATTACAGCAGTTCAAATGGCCAAGGCAGGAGCGCAGCCTATTTTAACCTGAGTAAAGAGAGAAAATAGACTTTTTTAGTATACTGAAAAGAAAGCAGGGGCATAGTAATAATAGACCAACTATGTGCCAGTCACAGGATATTTATAGCAATAACAGACCCACTGTGTGCCAATCACAGAATTATTTTGGTATCATCTGAACAAAACGATCATTTTTTCTCAGAAGATTCTCCTACATATTCAAGGTAGTAAACATGCCTAGATAAAGCCATCTGTTTGATGATAATATTTATATTCACTATGTTATTGATTCCTTATAAGTGATTCCTTTGAAATCATAGTCTCTCAGAAAACACAGATGTTGCTAATACCAATGACAGAGCTTAAGTGCAGAGATTCACAAAGATCTCACTCCAAATACCTGAAATCATAATAAGACTTTTAAAACCAGATGAAAAATAGATAGACAGAAGGAAGGTTTTTGTGAGATCATAAACTCTCCTTAAAAAATAGAACACTAAAAAAAAAAAATATGGAACACTCAACAGAAAAATGTGAGCTTGAAGTTAGCCTAGTCTACATGGTGAGTTCCAGGCCAGGCAAAGCTATAGAGAGGCCAAGACCCTGTCACAAGGATACAAAGTTAAAGGCAGCACTGTGTGCTCTGTGTCTCTAGTGTGGGCTGAAGAACATCTATTCACTTCATGTGCCCCAGGCCATACCACTGCCCAGATCCACCAGGCATAAACATTGCTCTCTTCAGTCTTCCTTTACTGCAGACCTTGAGTAATTGGGAGATGGAGGTAACGTTTGCATGTGCTTCCTCTCCTCTAGTCTAAAGGAGAATATAGGAACCCAGGAGCTCCTCACCCTAGCTCTCAACCTAAAGGGAACTGAGTCAGCCATGGTTGGTCCTTGCTTGTCCGCCTGATTTTCTGGCATGTACCAGGTACAGGTTTCACATGTTTGAAACCAGCCTCCTCTGGCAGGGTACCTTGTTTTCTCACCGTCACTACGTCTGTTTCTGTGGCACAGCCTGTGCTGACTCAGCTGCCTGCCCTCACTGCAGTCTCCTGAGTACCAGCCAGGATCTCTTGCATCCTGAATAGTGATTTTATTGTGGCTGGCTTACTATATACCCTGGGGCCAGCAGAAGTCAGGGAGTAGTTTTTAGTTTCTTCTAAAATATGACTCAGACTCATGTAAGTACCAGAGTTCTGGGCTTACCAGCCAGTTCTCTGGATCCAAATATGCCTCAACCAAGGCAGGGTTTCTACTTATATCTGGAATTCAGCCTGAGGAATCCCACAAAATCTCAACCTACCAGCCACACCACACACTCAGAGGACCTGGTGCAGACCCGCGCAGGCCCTGTGCTTCACTGCTTCAGTTTCTGTGCTCATATGCTCCCTGCTCAGTGGATCCAGAGGGCCACTTTCTCTATACCCTTTTGTTCCTACAATCTTTCCTCTCACTCTTCTGTAGGATTCTGGAGCTTCTAGGCCATCAACAACACAGCCATTAAAAAGTGGTGCATTTCCAGTGTACAGGTCTTTTAAAAATTGGTGACTTCACTGCTGTTCTAGTCAAGTTTCGAGGAGAGTTTCCCAGGCTCGCTGTTTTCTTTGCTGTTGCTATGCGCAACTTTTGTTTCCCTTCCTCCAACTTCTTTTAAAAATGTTTGTTTTCAGTCAAAAGGCAATGGAATGAATGAAACAGGAAAGGCCACGCAAGGCATGAGAGGAATTAATGAAGATTAATGTGTGAAAGACTGGAAATAAAATGCAAAGGATCTCAATAGTGTCTGTGGAGAATCTCACAGCTAGAAGGAGGAAGGAGAGGACAGAGCATGTGAGCTTGAGGACCGGTGGGAGGACTGGAACAGTCCAACAAGGATGGAGATGCCATCACAAGATAACAGTGGACACTTCAGAACATGCATGGCACACGGAGTTTGGACCAATTACAGGAGAAGGAAAGCAATGTCACTCTAAGTTATAAGAAAATTTTCTGCCGGGTGGTGGTGGCGCACACCTTTAATCCCAGCACTTGGGAGGCAGAGGCAGGTGGATTTCTGAGTTTGAGGCCAGCCTGGTCTACAGAGTGAGTTCCAGGACAGCCAGGGCTTTACAGAGAAACCCTGTCTTGAAAAACCAAAAAATAAAGAAAATTTTCCAGAGAAACATAAGAAAGCAAAAATTTCAAAAATTAGGAAAAAGATGCTGATTCATATACAATGGGTACTTAAAACAAAATGATCAGGAGTCATGTTTTATTATATTACAATTAAAATGTTTAATATACAGAAAAAGAATATATATTAAAAGTAGAAAGAAAGAAATACCAAGTCACACAAGGCAGGCCCATCAGAATATTAAGATCATGTAATCGAAAACTTCAAAGCTGAAAGTGCTTGTAATGATTTATTTGAAGTTCTGAATGGCAACAATAAATCCAGCAAAGCGATTGTTATACATTACAAACCAAAAACTTTCCATGATAAAGCTAGTGTAATATCATTTTTGATGACCAAGCCAGCTCTATAGACAAGACTTCAAGTGGAATAGCAAAATTGATCTATCCATGAGACCACAGAAAAGAACAGGCCATTCTGGAATAATGGCAAAGCAAAACAGAAAGATAAGGAAAACCCAAACATACAAAATTAACAAAATGACAGAAATCAATGCACAACTTTGAATATTACACAATAGTATACAATTAAGAATATTAATGATCTCAACTCATCAATCAAAAGACAAAGGTCAGTTAATTGTATAAAATTATAGAACCACATTTGCTGCCTCAAAGAAATTTTCCTAACCTTAAAAGATAGACTCAACTTTACAATGAAAGAATCAAAAAAAAATATTCCAAGATAATGGAGCTTAAAGACAAGCAGGTGTTATGGTTTCAATACCTGATAAAATGGACTTCAAGTAAAAACTAGTGAGTTATCATAAGGAATGTCACTTCATACTAATTTAGGGAAGATTTCACTGAGGCCATTCAAACTGCCCTGAACACCCAATTTTATAAAGCAAATACTATTGATTGTGAACACACATGGGGTCACTCTCATCAACTGGCAGGTCTTCCCAACATGAAAACATACAGATAAACATGTAGATTAAATGGCAGCATGAATCACAAGGATTTGACAGACATGCACGGAACATTCCATTAACACATTGTAGAATGCTCATTCTCTCAGATATTCATTTCAAGTTCTCTATAAAGTAGATGACATACTATGCCATAAACCATGTATTAACACATACAGGAAACCTGCAATAAATCCTCTTATTCTATTTGATCTGAGTATTATAAGACTATAAATCAACATCAAGAGAAACTCTAGAAGATACACAGACCTATGGAGAGTAAATAACACACTACTGAACCAAAACAAACTACCTTTCTTCTTTGAAGAAGTCAGGGAGGAAATAAATCAATCCTAGAATCAAATTAAAATGAAAACATATATACCCAAACTTAGAATATAAAATGAAAATAGTTCATTTTTAAATTTTTTTTCTTGGATTTTTTTTTAATTTCAAATGTTTTCTCCTTTCCAGGTATCCCTTTTGGAAACCCCCTATCATATCCCCCCTCCCACTGCCTCTATGAGGGTGCTCCCCCACCCACCCACTCCCATCCTCCCGCCCTGGCATTCCCCTATACTAGGGCATTCAACACTCTCAGGCCCTAGAGCCTCTCCTCCCACTGATTTCCAACAAGGCCATCCTCTGCCACATATGTGGCCAGCAGCATGGGTTCCCTCCATGTGTACTCTTTGGTCGGTGGTCCAGTCCCAAGGAGCTCCAAGAGGTCTGGCCTGTTGACACTGTTGCTCCTTCCACGGGGCTGCAAACCCCCTCAGCTCCTTCAGTCCCTTCTCTATCTCTTCTATCGGGGACTCTCGAGCTCAGTCTATGATTGGCTGTGAGCTTCCTCCTCTGTATTTGTTCCTTTGTGACTGAATCAACTCACTCAGGATGATATTCTCAAATTCCATCCAATTGCCTGCGAATTTCATGAAGTCATTGTTTTTAATGGCTGACTAGTACTCTATTGTGTAAATGTACCACATTTTCTGTATCCATTTCTCTGTTAAGGGACATCTGGGTTGCTTTCAGCTTCTGACTATTATAAATATGGCTGCTATGAACATAGTAGAGCATGTGTCCTTATTACATGTTTGAGTCTCTTCTGGGTATATGCCCAGGAGTGGTATAGCTGGATCCTCAGGTAGAACTATGCCCAATATTCTGAGGAACCACCAGACTGATTTCTAGAGTGGTTGTACCAGCTTACAATCCCACCAGGAATGGAAGAGTGTTCCTCTTTCTCCACATCCTTGCCAGCATCTGCTGTCACCTGTGTTTTTCATCTTAGCCATTCTGACTGCTATGAAGTGGAATCTCAGGGTCATTTTGATTTGCATTTCCCTGATGACTAAGGATATTGAACATTTCTTTAGGTGTTTCTGCGACCTTTGAGTTTCCTCAGTTGAGAATTCTCTGTTTAGCTCTTCCCCGTTTTTTTTTTTGGTTTGTTTGTTTGTTTTTCCCTAGACAGGGTTTCTCTGTATAGCCCTGGCTGTCCTGGAACTCACTCTGTAGACCAGGCTGGCCTTGAACTCAGAAATCCACCTGCCTCTGCCTCCCAAGTGCTGGGATTAAAGGCATGTGCCACCACTGCCCAGCTCCATTTTTTAATAGGGTTATTTGGTTCTCTGGAGTCTACCTTCTTGAGTTCTTGGTATATATTGGATATTAGCCCTCTATTAGATGTAGGATTGGTAAAGATCTTTTTCCAATCTGTTGGTTGCTATTTTGTCCTATTGACAGTGTCCTTTGCCTTACAGAAGCTTTGCAATTTTTAAAAAAATTTTAATTTAAAAAAAATTTTTTTTACACTCCATATTCCATTGCCCGACCACCCCATCCACCCTCCCACTACTCTATATCCCGTACCTTCTCCCCAGCCCCCTGTCTCCATGTGGATATCCCCATCCCCCACTCCACCTGACCTCTAAACTCCCTGGGGCCTCCAGTCTTTTGAGGGTTAGATGCATCATCTCTGAATGAACACCGACCTGGCAGTCCTCTGCTGTATGTGTGTTGGGGGCCTCCTATCAGCTGGTGTAGGCTGCCTGGTTGGTGGTCCAGTATTTGAGAAATCCGGGGGTCCAGATTAATTGAGACTGCTGGTCCTCCTACAGGGTCGCCCTTCTCCTCAGCTTCTTTCACTTCCCCTAATTCATCAACAGGGGTCAGCTGCTTCTGTCCACTGGTTGGGTGCAAACATCTGCATCTGACTTTTTCAGCTGTTTTTTGGGTCTTTCATAGGGTAGTCATGATAGATCCCTATTTGTGAGCACTCCACAGCCTCAGTCAGGCCTTGGGACCTCCCCTTGAGCTGGATCCTACTTTGGGCCTGTTGCTGGACCTTCTTTTCCTCAGGTTCCTCTCCTTTTCCATCCCTGTAGTTCTTTCATACACGAACAATTATGGGTCACAGATGTGACTGTGGGATGGCAACCCCATCCTTCACTTGATGTCCTGTCTTCCTGCTGGAGGTGGCCTCTATAAATTCCCTCTCCCTACTGTTGGGCATTTCATCTAAGGTCCCTCCCTTTGAGTCCTGGGAGTCTCTCAACTCCCAGATCTCTGGTGCATTCTGGAGGGTCCCCCTAACCTTCTATTTCCTGAGGTTGCCTGTTTCCATTCTTTCTGCTGGCCCTCAGGCCTTTAGTCCTTTTCCCTTATACAATGCCAGATCAGGTTCCCCTCTCTGCCCAACTCTCCCCAACCCCCTTCCATTTTCCCTCCCAGATCCCTCCCTCTCTCCCTCCCCACTTGTGATTGCTTTCTCTCTCCCAAGTAAGACTCACTTGGGCACTTCAGCTTGTTGAGCTTTTTGAGTTCTGTGGACTGTATTTTGGGTATTCTGTACTTTTATTTTTATTTTTTGGCTAATATCCACTTATTAGTGAGTACATACCGTGCATGTCCTTTTGGGTCGGAGTTACCTCACTCAGGATCGTATTTTCTAGTTCCATCCATTTGCCTGCAAAACTCAGGATGTCCTCATTCTTAACAGCTGAATAGTATTCCACTGTGTAAATGAACCACATTTTTTGTATCCATTCTTCTGTTGTGGGACATCTGGGTTGGTTACAGCTTCTGGCTATCACAAGTAAGGCTGCTATGAACACAGTGGAGCATGTGCCCCTGTGGCATGGTGGGGCATCTTTTGGGTATATTCCCAAGAGTGGTATAGCTGGGTCTTCAGGTAGATTTACTTCCAATTTTCTGAGGAACCTCCAGATTGATTTTCAGAGTGGTTGTACCAGTTTGCAATTCTACCAGCAATGGAAGAGTGTTCCTCTTCCTCCACATCCTCTCCAATATGTGTTGTCACTGAAGTTTTGATCTTAGCCATTCTGATTGATGTAAGGTGGAATCTCAGGGTCGTTTTGATTTGCATTTCTCTAGTCACTAAGGACTTTGAACATTTCTTTAGGTGTTTCTCAGCCATTTGATATTCCTCAGTTGTGAATTCTTGGTTTAGTCCCATACCCCAGTTTTTGATTGAATCGTTTGGTTTTTGGTGATTAACTTCTTGAGTTCTTTATATATTTTGGAAATTAGCCCTCTAACGGATGTGGGGTTAGTGAAGATTTTTTCCCCAATCTGTAGGTTGCTGATTTGTCTTATCAAATATGTCCTTTGCCTTACAGAAGCTTTCCAGTTTCATGAGCCATTTATCAATTCTTGATCTTAGAGCATGAACCACTGGAGTTCTGTTTAGGAAATTTCTCCCTGTGCCAACGAGTTCAAGGCTCTTTCCCACTTTCTCTTCTATTAGATTCAGTATATCTGGTTTTATGTTGAGGTCCTTGATTCACTTGGACTTGAGCTTTGTACAAGGTGACAAATATGGGTCTATTTTCATTCTTCTACATACAGATGGCCAATTAGACCAGCACCATTTATTGAAGATACTTTCTTTTTTCCATTGTATATTTTTGGCATCTTTGTCAAAGATCAAGTGGTTGTAAGTGTGTGGTTTTATTTCTGGGTCTTCAATTCTATTCCATTGATCAACATATCTGTCTCTATACCAGTAGCATGCAGTTTTTATCACTATTGCTCTGTAGGAAAGCTTGAAGTCAGGGATGGTGATTCCACCATCTGTTCTTTTATTGTTAAGAATTGTTTTTACTGTTCTGGGTGTTTTGCCTTTCCAGATGAATTTGAGAATTCCTCTTTCCATGTCTTTGAAGAATTGTGTTGGGATTTTGATGGGGTTTGTATTGAATCTAAAGATTGCCTTTGGTAGGATGGCCATTTTTACTATGTTAATTCTGCCAATCCATAAGCATGGAAGATCTCTCCATTTTCTGAGATCTTTGATTTCTTTCTTGACAGACTTGAAGTTATTGTCATACAGGTCTTTCACTTGTTTGGTTTGAGTTACCTCAAGGTATTTTATACTATTTGTGGCTACTGTGAAGGGAATTGTTTCCCTAATTTCTTTCTCAGCCTGTTTATCCTTTGTAGGATAAGGCTACTGATTTTTTCTTTTTTTAAAAATTAGATATTTTTGTATTTACATGTCATATGATTTCTCCTTTCCCAGTTTCCCCTCCCCCCCAAAAAACAACCAAAAACCAACAAGAGCAAACCCCTGTTGCCTCCCTCCTCCCACTGCTTGCCACTCCACCCTCTCCCACTTATTGGCCCTGGCATTCCCCTACACTGGGGCACAGAACCTTCACAGGGCCAAAGGGCTCTCCTCCTATTGATGACCGACTTTGCAATCCTCTACTATACACATGCTGCCAGAGCAATCAGTCCCACCATGTATAGTCCTTGGTTGGTGGTTGAGTTCCTGGGAGCTCTGAGGGTACTAGTTAATTCATATTGTTGTTCATCCTAAGGGGCTGCAAGCCCTTCAGCTCCTTTGGTCCTTTCCTGACTCCTTCTCTGGGGACCCTGTACTCAGTTCAATGGATGGCTGTGAGCCTCTACTTCTGTATTAGTCAAGTACTGTCAGAGCCACTCAGGAGACAGTTATATCAGGCTGGATTGTCCTTCCTTCAGTGTCTGCTCCATAGTCTCTGCAACTCCTTATGTGGGTATTTTGTTCCCCCTTTTAAGAAGGAATGAAATGTCCACATTTTGGTCTTCGTTCTTTTTGAGTTTCTTGTGGTTTGTGGGTTGTTCTTCCTGTATTCCAAACTTCTGGGCTAATAACCACTTATCAGACAGTGCATACCATGTATGTTCTTTTGTGATTGGGTTACTTCACTTAGGATGATATTCTCCAGATCCATCCATTTCCCTAAGAATTTCATAAATTCATTGTTTTTAATAGCTGAGTAGTACTTCATTGTGTAGATGTATCATAATTTCTGTATCCATTCCTCTGTTGAGGGACATCTGGGTTGTTTCCAGTTTCTGGCTATTATAAATAGAGCTGCTATGAACATGGTGGAGCATGTGTCCTTATTACATGTTGGAGCATCTTCTGGGTATATGCCCAGGAGTGAGTGATATAGCTGGGTCCTCCAGTAGAACTATGTCCAATTTCTGGAGGAACTGCCAAACTGATTTCCAGAGTGGTTGTACCAGCTTGCAATCCCACCAGCAATGAAGGAATGTTGAAAGGCTACTGATTTATTTGAGTTAATTTTATATCTGGCCACTTTGCTGAAGTTGTTTATCAGTTGGAGAAGTTCTCTGGTAGAATTTTTGGGGTTGCTTATGTATACTATCATATCATCTGCAAATAGTGATACTTTTATTTCTTTTTTACCAATTTGTATCCCCTTGATCTCTTTTTGTTGTCTTATTGTTCTAGCTAACACTTCAAAGGACTATATTGAATAGACATGGGGAGTGTGGGCATCCTTGTCTTGTCCCCAATTTCAGTGGGATTGCTTCAAGTATGTATCCCTTTAATTTGATATTGGCTGTTGGTTTGCAGTAAATTGCTTTTATTATGTTTAGGTATGGGCCTTGAGTTCCTGATCTCTACAATACTTTTAACATGAGGGGTGTTTTATTTTGTCAAATGCTTTTTCTGCATCTAAGGAGATGATTATGTGATTTTTTTCTTTGAGTTTGTTTATATAGTGGATTATGTTAATTGATTTTTGTATATTAAATCAACCTTGCATCCATGGGATGAAGCCTACTTGATTGTGATGACGGTTTTGATGTGTTCTTGTATTTAGTTTGCAAGAATTTTATTGAGTATTTTTGCATCAATGTTCATAAGTGAAATTGGTCTGAAGTTCTCTTTTTTGGTTGGATCCTTGGGTGGTTTAGGTACTAGAGTAATTATGGCTTCATAGAACGAGTTAGATAGTGTTCCTTCTGTTTCTATTTTATGGAATAGTTTGAGAAAAATTGGTATCAGGTTTTCTTTGAAGGTATGGTAGAATTCTGAACTAAATCTATCTGTTCCTGGAATTTTTTTGGTTGGGAGGTTTTTTAATGATTTCTGTTTCCTTGTGTGATATGAGCCTGTTTAGATAGTTTACCTGCTCTTCATCTAACTTTGGTATGTGGAATCTGTCTAGAAAACCAACCATTTCATCTAGATTTTCCAGTTTTGTTGAGTATAGGCTTTTGTAGTAGGATCTGGTTGAATTTTTTGAATTTCCTCCATTTCTGTTGTTATGTCTCCCTTTTCATTTCTGATTTTGTTAATTTGGATACTGAATCTCTGCCCTTTAGTTAGTTTGGCTAGGAGTTTATCTATCTTGTTGATTATCTCAGAGAACCAGGTTTTGGTTTGCTGATTTTTTGTATTGTTTTCTTAGTTTCTATTTGGTTGATATCGGCCCTGAGTTTGATTATTTCCTGCCTTCTACTCCTCCTGGGTGAGTTTGCTTCTTTTTGTTCTAGAGATCTCAGGTGTACTGTTAAGTAGTTAGTGTAAGATCTCTCCAGTTTCTTTACCAAAGCCCTTAGTGCTACGAACTTTCCTCTTAGCACTGCTTTCACTGTGTCCCATAAGTTTGGGTATGATGTGTCAACATTTTCGTTAAATTC
>JADRCD010192418.1:0-10428 GCA_019843815.1 Montemys delectorum
CCCACCCACCACCACTCCCACCCACCCACCCTTCCTCTCTTCTTTTGCAATGCTTCTTCCCTTTCCCTTTCTTTTCTCTCTCCCTCCTCCTCCTCCTCTTCCTCCTCCTGTTCCTCTTTCTCCTTTTCTCCCCTTTTTTGTTTTTCAGGCAGGATCTTAGTATATAGCCCAGGCTAGCCTCACACTTGTGGCAAACCTCTGCTTCCACAAGTGCTGAGATTGCAGACATGCACTACCACATCCACTAGAAAGCTTCCTCCCTCCCTTCCTCCCTTCCTCCTTTCCTCTTCCCCTTCTGCCACTTCCCTCCCTCCCTCTCTCCTCGGCCTCACACAGCTAGGTCAGTGCTGTATTACTGAGCCAAGATCGTCATCCCCTAGAGTTGTTCTTACAGTTGAACATACCACTGAAATTCCATTTCTGCTCATCGGGATCATCACCTCCCAATTCTTAGGAGAGGCTCATGCTTTGTTCCTCTGTCCCTAACCTGAAGTCCCCCAGGCAGGGGTTGGGGGCAGGGGTGGGAGGCGGTGGGGGGCATCAGAACAATACAGAGAAGCTAAACCTTACCAGCCCATTTGCCCTGCATCCCCAGAGTGGTGGCAGCTAGGTTGGATCCCCAATTCTGCAGGATACTCTGGGGGATCTTGGGTAGATCCACACAGCACTGGCGAGCCTCAGTTTCCCCATCTGCAAAGCAAACACGGTGCTTTCTACTTCCCAGGGGTGGCTGTGGGTGGTGAGACAGGACCCACCAGGGTGTGTGCCCCGGAGCCAGGCCCTTCAAGTGGTGAGCAGCACTGGCCTGCCCTCGCCCCAGTCTCCTCCAGGAGGTCGCCTGGACTCGCAGACTTGGCACAGCTCCATCGCTGTACAACTCTCTTCCCTGGAGCCTGAGTGGAATGTTTTCTCTTCCCTCCTCCTCCTTTTCCTGTGACCGTGTCTGCAGGACTCCTCTGCTGTCCTGGGCTCCCCAGAGATCAGCCCTAACCCTCTCTCCCTGTCTGTCTCCCACCCTGCAGCCCACCGGGCTGTTTCCAATTTGGAATCCATACATCTTGTCTCTCAGATCATTGCCGCCTCTTAGATGGAGCTAATGAGGATTTAAGGGCCCGGAGCCCTGGACCTCCCCAAACTGAGATAAATCCTGCCTCTGTTCAGACAGGGGGCCTCCAGCCAGGCACTCAACCCCCTCCTCCAGGCTGGCCGGGAAGGCGCCTGGGGAGCCCCCTTCTGGCAGGCAGCGAGGGCCTCCCAGCTTCTCATTGGGAGACAGAAAGAGACAGTTTCTCTAAGGCCCAGAAGAGGGTCCCACAAGGCGATGGTCCAGAGCGGTAGACTTGTGAAAAGGACTGGTTATTGCATTTTAAAACTGAAATTCGTTTTATCTATATGTTTGTGTGCATATGTGTGGGGTGTGCTTTGTTCACTCGGGGACAGAGTTCCCCATGCAGGGTCTTCTTCAGTTCTCTCCACGGCTTTTGAGAAAGGATCTCTGACAGAACCTGGAGTTTGCTGTCTCCTCTGGACAGCGTATCAGAGAGCTCCTAGAATCCTCAGGTCTCCACGCTGCACGCCACGCTCCAGAGCTGGTGTTACAGACGTGCCAGGCTTTTTATGTAGGCGCTGGAGATCTGAACTCAGGTCCTGTGCTGGTGTAGCAAACAATTTATCTGTTGAGCCATTCCTCTTTATTTTTATTCATTGATTGATTATTCAGTTTGTTTTGTTTTGTTTTGAGACGGTTTCTCCGTGTAGCCTTAGCCGTCCTGGAACTCATTAGCGATCCTCCTGACTCTGCCTCCAGGATGCTGTGTCCTCGGGAGCCCTGGGAACAAGCTAGGGGAGAGGAGAGCTTGTGCAAGCTAGCTCCATGCTAGGAACGAGAGGAGAGAGCACACCTAGTTCTCCCTGGGGCTCCAGGTATAAGACAGGGACCACCCCAATTCTATATGTAATTGTGTGTGAATCTAGAGAGACCCTGACTTAACTGTGCTGATAGGGAGGCTTCCTGGAGGAGGCGTTTGTTCAGGGCTCCTGAGTGTGTGACAAGGCCCTAACCACAGGAACATTTAAAATCCAGACATTATAGTAGACGTCTGTGATAATTCCAGGCATCTTCAGGAGGATTGTCATAAGTTTTGGGCTAAATGATATAGTAAGACCCTATCTCAAAATATTTTAGAAAAAGAAGCCAAAAGAAAAACAAAAACTGAGCGGGGCGGTGGTGGTCGTGGTGCATGCCTTTAATCCCAGCACTTGGGAGGCAGAGGCAGGTGAATTTCTGAGTTCGAGGCCAGACTCTGGTCTACAGAGTGAGTTGCAGGACAACCAGGGCTACACAGAGAAATCCTGTCTCGAAAAAACCAAAACCAAACAAACATACAAACAAAAAGTGATAGAATCCTAAACCATAGAACTTTTTTTTTTTTTAACTCAGGGTCTCAGGTAGCCCAGGCTACCTCCAACCCCACCACAATTATACAACTGAGGGCGACAGTGGACTCCAGAACCTCCTGCCTCCACCTTCCCCAGTGCATACACAGAAAACCCCAGGGCTTCGTGCTTATCAGACAAGCTCGGCCAACTGAGCCACCTCCTCAGTCCCTGCAGGGTGTTTCCTATGTGATTTTATTTCCCCTACCCAAGGTGAGAGCAATGAGACTCAAGAGATTGGGGAATCTATCTATCTCTAAGAAGACCTGGAGAGGGAGGGCAAGCTTCAGGCAGTGCCCTGCTTACTCAGAGCACCCCACACCACCCTGTAGAAACTGTTTAATCTCCCCCCCCTCCATTAAGTCCCTGCTGCTGGCTATGGACTTAATAAATTCCACCCCATTTATTTACAGACTTGCAATTCATTTAGGCTTCGCAGTACTTTCTGGACTATCTAAGCGATGCAACCAAGCTGAAGTTGAGATGCTTTTTTTCCCCTTCCAGCAAAGGGCTCTCCCCCTTTCAAACACAAATACAAGGGCTGGTGGGATGGCTCAGTGGGTAAAGAGCTTGCCGCCAAGCCTGCCGACTTAAGTTCAATCCCTGGAACGCACATGGTTGAAGGAAAGGACTGACTCTTATGAGCTTGTCTTCTGACCTCCACAAGCAGGCTTTGGCATATTGCTCTCCCTACCCTACTCCTTCAAAATGAATAAAATTTAAAAACCCTCTAAACAGAGAAGAAACAACAAGAGCAAAACAGGCATAGACCCAGGAGCCTAGTCTCCCAGCACACACACGTAACTGACAGGTTGAGGCAGGAGGATCGTGCTTTCAGGGTCAGCCTGGGTTTCATAGTGAACCTTGCCTCGAATAGACTAGATACAAAGTCTTGAGGGGAGATGGGGGTTCACTTGGACTATCACTGGATGGTCCCTCCCATCCCCGGAGGCCTGGATCTATCCAGCCCCACCTTGGTGGTCTTGCTTTCTGCCATGTGTTTAGATGAGCCTTGATTAAGGAAGCTTTCATCCAGACTCGCCATGATCCTTTGCGGAGGCCATGGGAGCTAAGGAAAGTTTTGGAGCAAGAGAAGCGGCTTTCTGAGTGCCGTCGCTGCTTTTTTTCTCTTGTGGGAATGAACGCCTTGTCATCTTTCCAGGTGAGGGTGGTGGCCCCTAATTTCTCTTGAACCAGCATCCCCAAAGGCAGGGATCATTCTGGATTGCTTTTTGAGACAACTCATTGCTCAGGACTCGGGAATACCGTAGGTCCTCACTCAATACTCCAAGGGCTGGATTCCGCAGAACCCTATGCCTGTGGCACCCATCCAGCTAAGAGAGTCACAATCCCGGAGTAGGCTTAGGAAGAGGTGGCTTGGCTCCAGGAGGGTATAAGGTGCAAAGAAAAGCATCGTGGGGGGCCGTTTGGGGTCGTCCCGGGGCGCTTAACCTTGGCTTACTCTGCTGGCTGGGCTGCGGCTCCTTACTCCAGGGCCTCGGGCTGCGCGCCCGGGAAGAGGAGGAGGCGTCTGCCGTCTGCACCCATCACCTGAGCTGCACCGGGCGGGGAGGATAACAATTATTGGGAGAGGTTTAAAAAAAAAAAAAATCATTATCAAATAACTACAGCTTGCAAAAGTTGGAGGGTGGAAAGGAAAATGCGGGCCGGATCGCTGCAGGATCGCGCGGCTCCTGGAGCCGCGCTGCGCCGCGCCGCGGTAGCCGATCTGGAAGGAGAAACATCTGCAATGCATTTGTGCGAGGTTCACCTTTGAGACCTCGCGGCTGGAAGGAGGCGCTGAGTTCGCGCGAAAGGAAAATCGCTCCAAGACGGTTTTCTTAGGGGAACCCTGACCCGCGCGGGCTGAGGAGGCCAGGGAGTTGGGGAAGAGCGCCCCCTGTCAGGCGCACGAAGAGCCTCGATGACCCCGAAAGGGAAAGCCTCAGCCTCAGTTTCCTAATCTTTCTCTCTTTCCGCCTCCTCTCCCCCCCACTCTCTTGTAACCCAGGATGACCTATAACTAGAACTCCCTGTACAGAGCATCTTGAATGTCGGATTTTCCCGGCCCCACTGCCTGAGTGCTGGGATTACAACTGTGTCGCCATGCCTGCTTTTTGGGGTGAGAAGGAGGGTCTTGGAATCAAACCCAGGACAGAGCTTGCTAGACAACCTTCAGCTCTCTATCGACTGGGTTACATCCCCAGCCCCTTGTTTTGTTTCTGTGAGACGGGATCTCATGAAACCCATGCTTGCTATGTAGCTGAGGCTGGCCTTGAACACTTCGCCTTCCTTCCTCAATCTGCCAAGTGCTGGGATTGCCAAGTCTGGTTTCTAAGATGTATTTTCAGCAGTATATGAATGGGCGTTAACGTTAAATTCACCAGTCGGTTCATGTGATGAATTATGATGTCGCTTTAAAAACATCTTAAAAACATAGCATGTCAAAAGAAAAAAAGGGAAAACGTTTTTCTTTTCTGATAAAATAAGAGTACCTTTTCTTACATGTTTTTCTTTTTGGCAGCTTCATAAGACGCACTGTGATCAACCAACCCCTTACTACTGCCCCCCTTCATCTGCAACACCCTGCTTTCCTGCTTCCCCCATTCCTCCTCCCCTCGTGCCCCCTTTTTATGCCCTCCCCCTCCATGTGAGCAGTCACGGCTGTGACACCCCCACCACACACGTCACCCTCGTTCTGCCCCTCCCTTCCCTCTTTCCAGATGTTCCCTGGGCCTTGGAGTGGTGACACAATGTCCCAGGTGGTACCAGGCATTCAGCAGCCACACCTTCTCATCCCTTGGACCGGCTGAGTCCCCTCCTTACCCGCTGCCCACTCAAGAAGCCCTTCTCTAATCAAGGCTGAGGGCTTCCCTCGTCTGCAGGTGTCTTCCCAAAACAAGGTTTCTCTGTGTAGCCCTGGCTGTCCTGGAACTCACTTTATAGGCCAGGCTGACCTCGAACTCAGAGCTCTGCCTGCCTCTGCCTCCTGAGTGCTGGGATTTAAGGCTTCTGCTACCACCGTGGGTATAAACACAAACGTTTAGAAATCAGTTTAGGATTGTGGAGATGACTCAGTTACTAAAGGCACCTTCCGCTACGTGTGAAGACCTGGGTTGGCTCTCCAGGACCCACAGAACAGAGGAGAGAACCACCTTCCTCAGGTTGTCCTCTGGCTGTCACAAACTTGTGCCATGGGTGTCCTCACACACAAAATAAGTAAATAAATGCAATGAAAATTTTAAAATAGAAGGCAGCTTATGAGTCATTTGACACATCACTAGAATTCCCCTGCAGGGTCTGACCTTCCCAGGCACAAGCTTCTCACCAGTTCTGCTGCTGAGACCCCTGGGGCGGGTCTCAGATCCAATCCTAAAGACAGACTCTTACTTGTAGCTGAGGCTGGCCTTGAACTATCCAAATCCTTTTGCCTCTCTGCCTCCTGAGTGCTAGAATCACAGGGAGGTATCCAATATATTATTCTTTCCTCCCTCCGTTCCTCTGTACTATAAGGTCTCATGTAGCCCAGGCTGGCCTCAAACTCACTGTGGCCAAGGGTGACCTTGAACTCCTGATCCTCATGCCTCCACCCAAGGGCTGGGATTGCAGGCAAGCATCATTGCTCTTAGTTTTGGTGGCTATCCAAAAGTTCCTTGGAAGCTCAGATGGTGGAGTGCTTGCCTAGCGTTCAGGAAGCCCTGGGTTCTCTCCAGCTCCGCCTAAACCAGGAATGGTGGTGCATGCCTGTAGTCCCAGCACTCAGGAGGTAGAGTCAGGAGCTGGATCATAAGTTCAAGGCCATTCTTCAACACATAGAAAATTTGAAACAAGCCTGGGGCACACAAGACACACACACACACACACACACACACACACACACACACACACACACTTTTAAAGAGTCTAGAGTTTCTAATTCATGGACCAGGGCAAGCCTTTCAACCTGCTGATCCAGCTGAACAAGGGTGATGCCCAACAAAAGGCAGCTCACTGCCAGTTCTTGCAGTCAGAGGAGAGCCTAGCAGAGCCAATTTTCAATGACTGAAATGGTCCTCGTTTGGAAGAGCAAAGTTGCTGTTGGCTGGACAGCTGTATGTGCCTTTGGTCACTTACTGTCCCGTCTGAGGAGATAAGAGGGCCACTGTGTAGGAATCATGTGGCACCTTAAGGATCCCCATCAGGGTTGGAGGTGGGGGAAGAGACCCTGAGGTCATACAGGTTTGTATTGTTTCTGCCTACCCTGTTTTTGCCTTTTTTCCTGTTTTCCCAGGGGGCCCTGTGTTGGTACCAACTGTCACCAAATGGCAATTGGCCCAGCCCCCAAAGCCCCCGAGAACCCAAAGATAAGAGACATCTTCAGAAAGGGAAGGGAGATGCAAACCTCACAGGAAGCCAAGTGGGCAAACCGTCACTTGAGCTGAAGTGAGAGCTGCTTCTCTCTTTTCCAGCCAAGGGTGACTTTGGTGCCTCTTGGGTCAGGTGGGGTCACAGAGGGCAGAACTCTGTGTGCTTTGTGGCTGTGACCAAGTCTTCACTCTTTCAGAGTTTTGGGGGCTGGGGCTGCTGTTTAGTGGTGGAGTGCCTGGTATGTGTAAAACCCTTGTATACTCAAGTCCCAACACCTCAAACAAAAACAAAACTGTTGCTGTCATCTGGTGGCTCAAGTCTATTATCCCAACTACTTGAGTGGAGCCAGGAGGTAGGGATGCATAGCTTTAATCCCAGCACCCACGAGACAGAGACTGGCTGATCTCTGTAAGTTCAAAGCCAGCCTGTCTACAGAGTGAGTTCCAGGACAGCCAGGGCTATACAGAGAAACCTTGTCTTGAAAAACAAACAAAAACAAACCAAAAAACTCCAACTACTTAAGCAGATGAGACGGAGATATGTGAATTCAAAGTGAGGCCGGGCTGTATAGAAACACAAGGAACAGCTTGGGTAACCTGCGAGACCCTGTCTCAAAATAAAAACTAAAGGGAGGGCTGAGAACGGCTTTGTGGTAGAGTTCTTGCATACAATTTGCCAGTCAGAGGCTGAGGGCCTGGCTTTGTTATAAGCACTTGCCCAGAATCCCCCAGTGAGGGGCTGGGGGCGTGGCTCAAGGGTAGAGCACCTGCCTAGAATCCCCCAGGGAGGGGCTGGGGGCGTGGCTCAGTGGTAGAGCATCTATGTGGATCTCCACTCTATTTTTTTGAGACAGGGCTTCTCACTGAACCTGGAGCTCACCAATTTAGTTAGAGAAATTGACCATCAACCTCGCAGGGGTCTGCCTGCATCATTGAGTTGCAGGTGTGCACTGCCACACCCCCTCCCTTTGGATATAAATTCTGGAGATTGAATTTAGGGCCTCTTGCTTTTGTGGGGAGCACTTAGCCAGTCACATCATCTCCCCAGCTCTCCCAGAAAATCTGACAAGCTGTCCTGACCAGGGCTCATCACTAGCTGTGGACAGTCCAGCCTGGAACTGCCTTTGAGTCTGTATTCACCTTGGAGGGCTCAATAAGTACAGGAAGCCCGAACTGCAGGAAAAGGGGGCAGCTAGCCAGCACAGTTCCTTCTTGGCCTCTGGGTGGCTCCTCTATGAAAAGCCACTTCCAGCTCTGTTTTGGTCATTCTGGCTGTGGCTGCCTCTGATTTATTAGCTGTGGGATTGTCAGAAGGCAAAAGGAAATTTCTAGCATGCCCAGGAGGTTGCAGGAATCCATTTCGCACTTGACTATTTTTTTTTCTAACACCTACTAATGTCCTTCACGTTGGCCCCAAAGTCCCCTGGCTTCTCCACCCTTACTCACCCTGTTTGGGATGGGGTGGAAGCCGAGAAAGTGGAAAAGCCTCTAGTGGTGGCCAGCTGCGGGCCTGCAAACAGGTGCAAACATCTCGGGGCATGAGGGGAGCTGGAGTGGGAGTAGCTGGGTGGGATTCCTGTCCCCCCCCCAAAAAAAAAAATTGGGTGCAAGGCAGAGACCAGTTCCATTATAACAGTACGGCTGTCCCTGTGACAGCTCACCATCTATGAAATGGGTGCTCAGTCCTTTCCATAAGTTATGACCAGGGCAGAATGAATGATAGCTGGGTGCTACCCGCCTGTAACATTACTGGGCCCCTAACAAGAGCTGGACGGATGCAGCAGAATCTGCCTTTGATCCCCACGAGGAAACTGGCCCAGAAGGCACTTTTCTGGGCCAATGTTTTCTTGCCCACTTGGCTGGAGTTCTCTTCCCCTGTGTTTCTGTTGAAATACTAGTTTCTAAGGATTTCCATTGCTCGCCTGGCTATGCAGCAGGACTCAGTCGGATCTGTTTTGACACCAGGCCACCATCCTGTCTATTCTCTCTCTGTTGTCACTGTTCCTTCTCTGTAGCTGGCGAAGAGTGGTGGGGGAGAGAAAACAAAGCATACTGAACAAGGATGCTTCTAGAAAAGCTCATCCCTTTGCCCCAAATCCGAACAGCTGAACAGCTGGCTTACATTGGCTGTGCTCCATTTAACAAACCTAAGGCCTTGATCTCTTGGGCAACAGGTGAAGCAAGAAGATGGCGATTGGGCCAAAGATGTAGTCATGTGACCTTGCTTGGGCCTATTGCTGGAACAGCCAAGAGACACTGTCCAGACGCTGTGCTTGACTGGCCTTTGAGTACGGAATCTCCCCCTTCTCTGAGAGAAAAGGGTTGAGTGTTTTTCTATGCAGTGATATTTGGGGAGATTGTGGGGTTTGGTGAATGGAAGTGGGGTGTGCGTGCGTGGGTGTGAGTGTGCGTGTACATGTGTGTGTTTCCAGACAGGCTTTCTTTGTGTAGCTCTGGCTGTCCTGGAACTCGCTCTATAGATCAGGCTGGCCTTGAACTCAGAAACCCACCTGCCTGGGCCTCTGCCTCCCGAGTGCTGGGATTTAAGGCGTGAGACACCGTTGCTCAACTACGCCGAGAACTCTTGAGGGCTTTCCTACAGCTTCCTGATCTGCTAATGTGTGGAGTCTCCACCATGCACACCTAAGACTGGCACATCTGTTGTGCCTCCCTGAGGAGGCTTATCTTGGTTGTCAATTTGGCTGCAGCTGGAATCTGCTAAACCCAAGTGGTGCTCTCTCTCTCTCTCTTCCTCTCTTTCTCTCCCTCTCCCCCCTCTCTCCCTCTTCCTTTCTGTTTTTGTTTTGTTTTGTTTTGAGACAGGGTATCACTAGGTAGCCTTGGCTGTCTTGGAATTCATTATGTAGACCAGGCTGCCCTTTACCGTCTGCCCCTGTCTTCCAAGTGCTAGGATTAAAGGTTTGTGCCACCATGTCCCACAGTGAGAGATTTTCCTTGATTAGATAATTTGGAGCAAAAAGACCCCCTAACTCTGGGGGCAGCCTACACAAAGGACACCGAGGAAGGAAACTACCTTTAGGCTCAATGCTCCCACGCTTGCTGGCAAGTTCACCTGTCCTGTGGCTGAGACATTCTTCTGGTATTAGGACCAACGTGCTTGAGATTCCAATATAGTCTGGAGACCAGCAGCTCTCCAGGAGTCCTTTAGGACCCCAGCACCACACTGGGACTGCTCAGGCATCCAGCCTCATGGACTGATAGCTATTACATTCTAGTCTTTCCAGTGAGACAGCCATGGTTGGAGTATCTGGACCACATTCTAAAAGGCAACCTAATAAATTCTCTTTTAATATATGTATATACATATTCATTTTTTTTCAGCTCCCTTTCTTTCTCTCCTCTTCCTCCTCCTGCTCCTTCTTGGTTTTTGCAACAGGGTTTCTCTGTGTAGCCCTGGCTGTCCTGGAACTCACTCTGTAGACCAGACTCAAGAGATCTGCCTGCCTCTGCCTCCCAAGAGCCAGGATAAAAGGTGTGCACCACCAGGTCTGTTTCTTAGAGAGCCCTGGCTGATATGTTTCCTTGCTATGATAGTCTGAAATCCTGAGACAAGAAAAGTCCTTTCTCTTTAAGGTCTCTTCTGTCAGACATTTAGTCACAGCGAGAAAAGCACAAGGACTTGGGG
>JADRCD010192422.1:1213-15698 GCA_019843815.1 Montemys delectorum
CTCCCTGGGGGATTCTAGGCAGGGGCTCTACCACTGAGCCACGCCCCCAGCCCCCTCACTGGGGGATTCTAGGCAGGGGCTCTACCACTGAGCCACGCCCCCAGCCCCTCACTGGGGGATTCTAGGCAGGGGCTCTACCACTGAGCTTTATTTTCAGCCAGAATAATTTTGAACTTCTGATCTTCTTGCCTCATATCAGAGTTCTGAGAATGCAGCTGTGTGTGCCACCACACTTAGTTTACACAGTACTGAGGACTACACCCTGGGTCTCCTGTGTACTAGGCAAGAGCTATGTCACTGAGGTATATTATATCTAGCTTTTTTATTTTGGAACAAAGTCTCATAAGTTGCCCAGACTGGCCTAGAATTTACTGTATAGTCCAGGGAAGCCTTGGACCTGAGATCCTCTCACCTCCAACCCCTGAATAGCTGGGTTGACAGGCCTGTGCCACCAGGCCCAGTTTGGAGCTTGAAGATTGTTATTTGGACCTGTGCTGTGTTCCTCAGCAGAAACTCCTGAACTGAGGCCCCGAGTCACTCACTGGGTCTCTGCAGTGCAGCCTGGGAGCCTGCTTGAGAGGACAGGTTGGATTTTTAATTGGTATGTTTGTGGGTTGTGGTCATTTTCAGTGCCCCCCTTCCTCTCCCCCTTCTTTCCTGAAGGTCAGCACGAACGTTGACAAATGGCTCTGGATGCTCGGCGCCCAACGGGTGCTGACCCGAGGGGAGGGCGACTGCAATGCAGTTCAGAGCAAGCATGGCAGCATCGAGGCCGACTTCACAGCCTGGAAGACCAAGTTCATCTCGCGGCTGCAGGCCCTGCAGAGAGGGGAGAGAAAGGCCTGTGGCGGGAACTGCAAGAAAGGGAAGTGTGAGTCGGCCCAGCATGGCCCAGGAGAGGCGCGGCCTCACCCGCAAGGCGAATTGCATCCTGGGGATGCTGAGGTGTGTGCTTATGCTCCTTTCTTATTGTGTGTGTGAGTGTGTGTGTGTGTGTGTGTGTGTGTGTGTGTGAGTGTGTGTGTGTGTGTGTGTGTGTGAGAGAGAGAGAGAGAGAGAGAGAGAGAGCGAGAGAGAGAGAGAGAGAGAGAGAGAGAGAGAGAGAGAGAGAGAGAGCGAGAGCGCGCGAGCGAGCGCACGTGGGCTCGCACTCTGTGCGGCTGTGTGGAGATAATACCTAGCTTTGCCTCTGTCCTGGTTAGATGATCTGAAACTCAGGTGCAGCTGTTTTAGAGAGAGCTTGTGACTTAACACCTGGTGCTAGCCATGTGTAAGATGTGTGGCTCCTCCTCCTCCCTCTTTCCCTTTCCTCCCTCCCTCCTTCCTGCTTTTCCTGTTCTTCCTTTTCTTCTTCCTCTGCTTTCCTCCTCCTCTTCCTTCTCTTCATTCTTGTCATCCCACCCTGTTTCCCTTCCTTCCTCTCGCCCTTCCTTCCTTCCTTCCTTCTTTCCTTCCTTCCTTCCTTCCTACCTTCCTTCTTCCCTCCTTTACTCCCTCCCTTTCTTCCTTCCTCCCTTTCTCCTTTCACACTTCCCCCTTTCCCTGTTCCCCAGGGTCTGGTTATGTAGCCCAGGCTGGTCTGGAGCTCATTACTTAACTGTAGAAAGCCTCAGTTTCCAAGCACTGGGCCTTAAAGCTCAGGGCTGTGACACCCATTCTTGTCCTTTTCACTGCTGCATGGCTGAGTCAGGCTGATTTTTACCATCTTTCTCTGGTCAAGAAATGGAAGCTAAGAGGAGTGACATATGTCTCAGTGTGAGCGTGTGTCCTGACCCCTGTGACTGTTACTCACTGTTGGAGCAGCAGGTCATCCTGGGTTCACCTGTCGACTCCCTCAGCCCCTAAACATTATTCTTGGGTGATTCCTCAGGTGTCCACTTCCTTAGATTGTCTTCAGGCTGCACAGTAGCTGCTGTCGTCACAGCTGGGGTCTTCCGGCTAGCTGCCTGGCCACATCCTTCGGGAGCAGCTCTGAGTGTTGGCCCACTGTGTTTTTTTCTCCTCGTTGCTCTTGACAGCAGGCAAGGCTTAACTGTCTGTGTAAATGGTCAGTCCATCTCCCTAGCTGGCTGCTTCCAGCCCTCACAGCTCCAGAGATTAATGATGCTTTCCCTCCATACGGGTGGTGTAGAGTTTCCTTTTTGCTCTTTGGCTACAGTCTGCTTCTGCCTGTGAGGCTGGCCTCAAAACACCCAGTGTCTTGTCACGGCCTCCCAGGTGTAGCTGCACAGGTGTGCAGCCACACAAAGCCAGAGGGGCTTGTTTTTTTCCTGTGAGGATTGAATGGGATCGCAGATCTTGCCAGTCTATCTCTAGCCTGCCGTTTTTGATTTGTTTTCGACAGGGTCTCATACAGCTGTCCTTGAACTTTACATATAATGGAGGGTGACTGTAAGTTTCAGATCTTCCTGCCTGGCATGCTGGGATCACATGGGTACACATGTTGATTTTTTTTTTTTTCTTTTCCTTTTTATTTGGCAATGGGGTCTCACTAAGTTGCCCAGGCTACCCTTAAACTCACCCTTTAGCCCAGGTGGAATTTTCCTGCTTCTTGAAAATGGGCATCACAGGCTTGCACCACTAGGTTCTTTTTCTTTTTTCCTTTTTAAGACAAGGCCTGTGCCCTGTGCTCACAATTGCCTTGGAACTGGGTGTGTGTAGTCCAGGCTGGCCTGACTTTTGACCTCTTTCCTGACTACTACAATTACAGTGATATGCTACCACACCTGGAAAGAGCAATGTTTCTTTTAAGACAGGATCTTATTGTGTAGCCCAGAGACCAGAGGTTCCGTCGTCGTTGTCGTCGTCGTCGTCATCATCTTCATCATCATCATCATCATCATCATCATTGTCATCATCCTCAGCAGTTTCCCCACTGTTTCAGAAACTCCGCCCCTCTACCTGACCTTGGCTCCTGCTCACTCTCTGTACTCTACTTGCATCCTTGGTCCTTGGTGCTGAGCGTGTCAGATGACCAGTGGGTTTGAGTGCCAGGCATCCTCTCTCCTGTTAGCGGTGACTGGCCAGTAACTTTCTTCCCTAGTGCACTGTAGCAGGCTCTCCGCAGCCACTCCTGTCTGCAGTCTTCTGTCCTGTCATCTTGTGCACTCCAGGTAGACACGGGCTACACTGCTCTCTTTATAGACTATTTTGTGTTTCCCCCATTTTCGTACATGTGTATGTGGTGTGCATGTGTGTGTATATGAATGTTTTTGCATGCTTGCGGGCATGTGTGTGTCCGTGTATATGTACACATGTGGATGCCGGAGGCTGACATTTGGAATCGTGTTTGATTGCTCTTGTACCCTGTTCATTGAGGCAGGGTATCTCAATCAAACCCAGCACTCAGAGGGAGAGAGAGATGGCTAGTCAGGCTGGAATACAGGTGGGCAGCCATGCTCATCCAGCATTTATATGGGTTAGAACTGGGGATTCAAACTCTGGTCCTTATGTTTGCCCAGCAAGCACTTTAACCATGGAACAGTCTCCCTAGCCCCTTTAGAAGCCTCTGCCATTTTCCTTCCAGGATGTGAGCTCCTCACATCTCTTCCCCACCCCCACACTTTGTTTCCCATTTGCTGGCGATTTCTCAGTGGCTTACTCGGTGGCTTACTCACTGTTGCCTGTGCTCTGCCTCCCACCAGCTTAGGTTACTTTTCCCATCCACGCTTCCCGCTCTATGTTCCCTTAATGTTTGCTCAGTTGTTCCACGACAGAGGCAGCCTACTGTGGTTACTTAGCCCTAAACCTTTTAGCCACAGCGTGAGAACTCTGTAATGTCTGTACCCTGGTGTTGCTGTAATTGGACCGGAACCTTTCTGGGGAGGAAGGGGGTGCTTCACATTAATTTTCTAACCCCAGTGGCTTCCATGAGTTACATTTAACTTCTTTTGTTTTTTTTTTTTAAATATTCGTTTATTTATTTATTTTTAAAATGTATGTGTATGGGTCTTTGGCCTGCACATGTATTTATTTGTGCAGCACATGCATGCAGTGCCTGTGGAGGCCAGAAGAGGGTATGGGATCCATATAACTGGAGTTTCAGACCATTGTGAGCTACCGCATGGATACTAGGAACTGAGCCTAGGCCCTCTTCAAGAGCAGCCAGTGCTTTTGGCAACTGACCCATCTCTCAAATCCTCTGCATTCATTTTTCATGGAAGACAGGTTTTACATTTTCTGAAGGTCACAGAGCCAAGTTAATGGCAGTTTTGATTAGACTTTATGTGAAGATGAAGTGAGTTCCTTTGAGAGGCAGTAAGTTCGTCTCTGTCAGAGATGAGTTTCTGAGCCTGAGTTACAGAGGAGCCCAAGATGGTCAGCTAAGTGTCTTGCCAGCTAAATGTCACCTGCTGCCAACTTTAAAATTTCAGTTAAATTGATTAATTTTGAGACAGGGTCTCATGTAGCTCAGGTGGCATTGATTGATATCTACTTGATTGAGGATGACCTTGAACTTCTGGTGCTCCGGGTTCCACCTTCAGTGTGCTGGGAATATGGATGTGCATTACCAGGCTGTGTTTATCCAGTGCTGGGGCAGAACCCAGGGCTCTAAATGCCATGGAAGCACTCTGTCAGTCTGTCCACCTCTCCAGACTTACTTTTCCTTTGACGGTTTAGGGTCACAGCTGTGCTCAACCCTCCCTATTGCACAGCAGCGTCTGGGTTAAGCCTGACAGAGCTGTGTAGCCGAGGCTGGGATTGTTGATAGATATATGCTGGCCTTTGGCCCTTTCTACAGCACTGAATTGAAATCACTTCACTATACTTGCCTATAGAAATGAGTCACAGGCACATGACATTTAACCTCAAAATATGTTCTGAGCAGTGACATGCTCAGGCTGCCCCAGTGCTATGTGGGTATCAGCATGTGTGCTGAAAGGAACTGAGATGGCTCTGATGTCACAGGCGGTATGGGATCATGGAGCCACTGCCACACATATGGCCCATTGTTGGGTGATAGTTTTTGTGACACATTACTATTTTGTCCTCTAGAAGCAAACAAGTCTCTGCCCAAAATTAAAAAAAAAAAATTCTTATGTGTGTGTGTTTACACATGTGCACACGTGCCGCAGAGCATGTGTAGAGGTTAGATGACACCTTGTAGAAGTCGGCTCCTCCGTCCACCAAGTGGATCCACGAGAGAGAGCCCAGGCTGCCAGGCTTTGTGCAGGCACCATTCCTCACAGCAACATTTTGGTGGCCTCAGGCCTGCTAGGAAGCGCTGTCCCACCCAGCCACCCCGCAGCCCATTGTGCCCCTTCTGCCTGGTGTCTTCTTCCCCCCGAGCACTGTCTACTCCGTTTGCACACGGCGAGTTTGCTGAGGGATTAGTTTTTGTCACTTTGTGAGGTTTGTTTGTTTATGTGGCCTGCAAGTAGGTTTGTGCACCTTGTGGATGCAGCACCCACCCATGGAGGCCGAAAGAGGGCACCAGATCCCCTAGAACCGACAATCTAGACTGTTGGGAGCTGCCAGGTGGGTGCTGGGGACTGAACTTAGGTCCTCTGGAAAAGCAGTCAGGGCCCTTAACCACTGCAGTGCCTTTTCACAGGGATTACTTTGATGCCAGGGATCTAAGATGGTTTATATTTTTAAAAATTACTACTGTAAAGGCAGGGCTAGTAAGATGCCTCAGAACATAAAGGAACCTGCCACCAAGCTTGATGACCTGAGTTCCATCCCTGGAACTCACATAGACGAGAGAAAGCATTGGTGCCACAAGTACACCATGACACTTGTACATACACGCACACACACACACACACACACACACACACACACACACACGTATAACATAAAACAGTGATAAAAAGACAGCAAAGAAAATGCAAACAAAAGCACTGTAAAGGTGCTTTGAAGTGTGGCAGTGGCGAAGCACCTGCCCAGGATTGTGAAAGGCCAGGGAATCCATCGGCAGCAGCACAAAATCACCCAAATATAATTAAACAGGGACCCCGTGGAGGCGGAGTGAGAGATGAGCTTTGTGTGGGATTCTAAAGTTCTTGCTTTGCAGGAGGGAGAGCCCTGTGAGAGCAGCAGCGAGGACGAGTCCGGGACTCAGAGTTATCAGAGCCTGAATTCTGTGGTTGATGTCGAGGACCTGGGCAACATCATGAACCCCATGAGGAGGGAAAAGGTACTGTTCCTTTGGGGTTGGATCCTGTGGTCCATTCAGTGTCTAGATTCTGGCGCAGCACAGGTCTGGCTTGAAGGAACGGCGGTTTAATTACTCTAGCTCCCGCTTGGAAGGATTTCTGGTTTTGTTGTTTGTCTTTTTTGTTTTGCTGTATTTACATGAACTTTGAACATTAAAAATTACACTTATTTCACATGTGTGTACTTTGTGAGTTGTATGTGTGTAGGAGCACATGGGCATAGCCAGAGGACAGTATCTGTCCATGGGTTCTCTCTGTCCTTCCACCCTGCAGGTCCCCACAAGTGGACTCAGGTTATCAGGCTTGTGGCAAGCGTCTTTATCTGCTGAGCCATCTCTCTGGCCTTTCTGTGGACTTTGCTAAGTTCTTGTTATTCAGTTCTGTGAGAACAGGCTCCTTGGGGGACAGGTAGATCTTAATGTGCAGGCTGAGGAGGGGACACTGGTTCAGAAAGGGCATTGGGGCTGGGGAGTGGGGAGGATTCCTTATCATTAAGATTTCAAATGGAAGCCCAGCGGTGGGGTTACACATGACTTTAATCCCAGCACTGGGGAGGGAGAGGCAGGAGGAACTCTGTGAGTTTGAGGACAGCCAGGGCTACACAGAAAAACCTTGTCTCACAAAAACAAACAAACAAACCAACCAAGAAAAAACAAAAAACAAACTAAAAACCAAAAACGTGAGTTCTTTTATGGTCTTTTTTCCAAATCAGTCAAACTGTAATGCAGTGAAAGTAATTTTTGGCTTTTGACTGAAAATGTTAATTTCTTTATAGAAATAGTCATTAAATGGACAATGAAGTAGTAGATTTAGGTAGAATTCTGGAATTTACACCTGGTTAAGCCTCCTTTAAAACTGAATAGTGAGGTTAGAATACATTTTTTGTTTTTTGTTTTTTTTGTTTTTGCCTGGTGGCCAGAAGAGGTCGCTAGAGAGCACAGTAACAGAAACCAGCCTTGCTATTAGTTTTGGAAATGAAATGATGTTGGTAAACTGCCCGCATTTAGTATTTTAAAAATTTCCATAAAAGCCATCCAATAAGAGGGGCTGTGTGTATTTTTCATCTTCAGTTAGACCTGAAAATAAGTCACCAGTGTGTTTTTTCTCTCTTCATTTTATGTATATGTTTGCACACAGGTGTTTAGTTTATTGTGTTGCTGTATATTGTGTTGCTGTGTGTTAACCCAGGAGCCATTGTGCATGCTGGCCTGTGTGGTGCCATTGAGTTACAGCCTGAATCCTGCTCTGTTTGGCTTTTTGGCTTTCGTTGTTACTGTTTCTTTGAGAGAGAGTCATATGTAACCTAGGCTGGCCTTAAACTTGGTGTGTAGTCACTGATGAGAATATATGATTTGTAACTGATGAGAACATATGATTGAGAGTTTTCAGGTGAAAAAGTTGAATTGTTTTTTTTTGTTGTTGTTGTTTTTTGTTTTTTTGAGACAGGGTTTCTCTGTGCAGCCCTGGATATCCTGGAACTCACTCTGTAGACCAGGCTGACCTCGAACTCAGAAATCTGCCTGCCTCTGCCTCCCAAATGCTGGGATTAAAGGCGTGTGCCACCACTGCCCAGCAGGGTTTTTTTTTTTTTTTTTTTTTTTTTTTAATGTTTTTCAATTCCATTTGGAGGCTACACTAGCAAAGGCACATCTTGAATTGGCTTTGCATTTGGAGTGCTGATTTTGAGGATGAAGTGTGGTCGACTTTTCTCAGAGTGAGAAGGTAGAAGAGTCAGCCTGAACTGTGTTCATTCACCATTTGTGGGCTTGCCGCCCTTGAATCCCCGTCTTCCTCCCTTCTCTCTCCCTCTCTCTTCTTGCCCCCTTTTCTTCCGCATTTCTCTGCCTCCTTTCTTAAGTGTGCCAGTGGGAGGGTACACCTCCTGCTAGGGGCTGTAGTTTGTTTATTTATTTATTTAGATCATTATTTATTTGTTTTTCAAGAATAGGTTCTTCTGTGTAGCTCTGCCTGTCCTAGAACTAGCTCTGTACCTGCTTCTGCCTCCTCAGTGCTGGGATTGAAGGCATGTACAACCCTCCTGCCCCTAGCCTGGAAGAGTAGTTTATTTCATACTTGCATTCTACCCCCTTTTCAGGTGAAAAAATTGAAATTCAGAGAAAGTCAGTAATTTGCCAAAGTTAGGCAGTTTATGTTTGATTGTTTAAAAATGTTTGATCTTGAGGCAGGCAATATAATTCAGTGGGTAAAGGTGCTTGCCACCAAGCTCGACATTGGAGCTCACTGGGATGCGTACAGAGGGGAAAACCACCAACTCCCAAATGTTATCTTCTGACTGCCACACACATACACTCTAATTAAGTAAATGAAGTAGAATAAACATTAAATACTTTTTAAACAGATGAACTACTGACTTTGGCTCGGTTTTTATGGTTGTTATGTTTTGTTTATTTGTTGACCCTGGTGGTGTGTCTTTTGGTCATTGTCTCTCTGTAAGTGAGATCACTCAGTGGGATGCTGGGTCTCACCTTGGTTGCATGAACCTCCTCACTGTTGCTAGGGCGTCTTGGTTGTTGCCAATTCTGGATTTTATTTTCTCAATTGAACACAGAGAGAAAAGGCCCATCAGGAGGGGAAAACTGCCACGCAGAGGAACTCAGAGAAGAATGAGGACAGCGAAGGACGAGCTATGATAACACCTGCTCTGCGGGAGGCCCTGACTAAACAAGGTGACCGCCTGCCCGGACTGGGCCCTTCCTGCTCTCTGGTGCCCTCGGCTTGATGCCCAGGGTGGGAAGCATAGGATAGGCTTGTCACAGGACACAAAGAAGTCTCATGTTGGTTAGTGTGGCAGTTGGGTCACAGCACGTGTTAGTCAGAACTTAGGGCACTGGAACTGGAGAAAAACAATACAGGAGGAAGCACTGATCTATCTCAGTTTCAGACGCTTAGTCTGTGTGCTCTGTGGCCCGTGTTTCTGTGTCTATAATGAGATAGATCCACGGGGCAGCAGAATTGCATGGGAGAGACCTCAGAGTAGGAAGTAGATAGTTGGAGACAGGAAGCAGCCACACTTCCCATGATACACTTCTTCCAACCAGCCCACCTTCCACAGTGGCACTGCCTTATATAAACTACTCACTTCTTCATTCCATCAGAGGAATATCTCCATCCCAGAGTTCTCAATTTCTGACACTCTCTGGACATACCTAGGTGCTAGTCCATCCAGTGGAGTTCACAGTCAAGGTTGATCATTGCCTGGGGAAGACAGAGCTGCCAGAGCCGCTCCTGCCCACCCCATCACATTCTCTCCTCATCCGTCTTTCTCAGGCTTTCTTTTGGGTCTTGTGTATGTCAGGATCGTTTCAAACTCACTATCAAATTGAGGATGACCTTGAACTTCTGATCCGCCTGCCTCCACCTTCCAAATGCTGAGATTATAGATGCGTTCCATCATGCTTTATTTTCATGGTGCTGGGTTCATACCCAGGGTCTTCTTGGTTTTCCTGCATGTATGTTTGTCTACCACCTCCAGAGGCCAGAAGGCTTCAGATCCTCTGAAACTGGATGGCTGGGACCCACAGTGCTGGGAGTTGAACATATGTCCTCTGGAAGAATAGCCAGTGTTCTTAACCTGTATGAGTCATCTCTCCAACCCGTTACTTGAGTTTTATTACATTTCTTTAGTTTTATTATTTCTTCAGTTATTTTATTATGCCCTCTATTTGTTCCTCGGGGACTGTGCTACATGTCTTCTAGCAGGCTGCTTGCATTTGACCAAAGCTCACTAATCTTTCTATTTTTTAAACTCTTTGTTTCTTGTCTCACTTTTCTTCTGTTTAGCTTCTGTCATTGCATGTTCAGATTTGGCATTTATTTTTAAGATTTATTTATATATTTATGTATATGGGCATTTTGTCTGATGTACATTTTTACACCAGAAGAAGGTACTGAATCCTATGGGACGACAGTTACAGACAGTAGTGAGCTCCCATGTGGGTGCTGGGAATTGAACTCAGCACCTCTGAAAGAATAGCCAGCGCTCTTACCTGCTGAGCCGTCTCTCTAGCCCACCAGATGTGGCAATCTTTTTTTTTTTTTCCAAGACAGGGTTTCTCTGTGTAGCCCTGGCTGTCCTGGAACTCACTCTGTAGACCAGGCTGGCCTGGAACTCAAGAGATCCACCTGCCTCCGCCTCCCAAGTGCTGGGATTAGAGGCACGTGTCACTACCGCCTGGCTTAGATTTGGTAGTCTTTTTATGTCCAGTGTCTTAGTTACCTTTCTGTTGCTGTGAAGAGACAGTGTGATCAAGGTAACTTATAAAAGAAAGAGTTTATTTGGCTTACAGTTTCAGAGTGGAGTCCATGACTATCATGGGGTGGGCGGAAGCATGGCCGCAGCAGGCAGGTGTGGCCCAGGAGCAGTAACTGAGAGTTTACATCCCTAACCACAAGTAGGAAGCAGAGAGCGCAAACTGGGAAGGGTGTGAACTTTTGAAACCTCCAAGCCCCACGCCCAGTGACACTGCCTCCAACAAGACCACGTCTCCAAATCCTTCCCAAAGAGCTCCACTCACCAGGACCAAGCATTTGAATACGTGAGCCCATGGGGGCCATTCCCATTCACACTAGCACATTCCTTTCCCTGGGCTCCATTTCTCCCCAGGCTCAGGGCCATATCATTTTTGTTTTTTTTAAAGATTTATTTATGTATTATATGTTAAGTATACTAGCTGTCTTCAGATGCACCAGATCTCATTACGGATGGTTGTGAGCCACCATGTGGTTGCTAGGATTTGAAGTCAGGAACTCTGGAAGAGCAGTCGGTGCTCTTCATTGCCGAGCCACCTCTCCAGCCCCTCGGGGCCATATCATAATGCATAATGCATAAGCCCAACTTCTGAAGTCCCCATTGCCTTTCACATCTGCACTTTCATTCTCTCCATCCACCATGGGTGTTAGGGATTGAACTCAGGCTTGGCAGCAAATGCCTTTCCCTCCCGAGCTCTCTTGCTGGCCTAACCGGAAGAGCTCTTTGAGTCAGAGTACCACAGAGATAACTGCACAGCTGCGTTTACTGTAGCCCTGTAGCCAAAGGGCTATAGCTGCCAACTAGTCAAGATGGAGATGGAGTCAGACTTGGTGTCAGTAGATGAATGGATGAAGAGAATGAATGTCCATACACATTTTGTTGGACCATAAAGAAGAACAAAATTAACGTTTGTGAGAAAGTTGATTCTGGAGATGGTTATAATAAGCTGGGTTTAGAAAGACAAATGACATTTCTCTTTTATCTGTGGACTTTATATTGTATATGATATACAAAATCATTGATGTGAGCCTTTGGGGAACATTTCTCATTCACACTGCCACATGTTGAATGCAGTGTGTTTCTAGGCAAGGCCTTAGTCAACTTTAATTGTCAGCTTGACACAGCTGTCACCTACGAAGGAAGTCTAAATTAAAAAATTGCCTCGGTCAGGTTGGCCTGTTGGCATGTCTACCGGGAATTGTCTTGATTGTTAATTGATGTAGGAGGGAGGAGCCCACTGTAGGTGGCATTATTCCTTGAGTATGGTCCTAGACTGTTGTCTCAGTCAGGGTTTCTATTCCTGCACAAACACCATGACCAAGAAGCAAGTTGGGGAGGAAAGGGTTTATTCAGCTTACACTTCCACATTGCTGTTTATCATCAAAGGAAGTCAGGACTGGAACTCAAGCAGGTCAGGAAGCAGGAGCTGATGCAGAGGCCATGGAGGGATGTTTCTTACTGGCTTGCTTCCCCTGGCTTGCTCAGCCTGCTCTCTTAGAGAACCCAAGACCACCAGCCCAGGGATGGCACCACCCACAAGAGGCCCTCCCCCCTTGATCACTAATTGAGAAAGTACCTTACAGCTGGGTCTCATGGAGACATTTCTTCAAGGAAGGCTCCTTTCTCTGTGATAACTCCAGCCTGTGTCAAATTAACACACGAAACCAGCCAGGACAACTGTGTACCAAAGTTAAGTGAGCAGTAGCCTGCAAGTGAGCCATCAAGCAGTGCCCCCATACTTTCCTCCCTCGACTTTTCTCAGTGATAGACTGTGACCTGAAAGTAAGAGACAAATAAACCTTGTGTTCCCATAAGTTGCTTGTGGACTGAGACTTTCAGTGGAGCAAGAGGAAGGAGCCTAGGTTTGTTTTGGACACTGCTCAGTCCTTGGGATTTACTACTGAGATTGGTCTATGAGACCGCAGAGCTCCTGGAAGCCAAAAACCTCCCCACCATGACAATGGCTTAGTTTATTGTTTTGAGTCTCTGTCATTAAATACATATACATTTTATTGATTTATTTTTTTGTGAGCTAGGCTCTTACCATGTAGCCCTGGCTGGCCTGAAACTCACTATGTAGACTAGGCTAGCCTCAGGATCTGCCTCCTGAGTGCTGGGGTTAAAGGCATGTAACCCAGCTTGGCCTCACACTTCAGGATGAGCTTGACTTCCTGATGTCCCTGCCTCTACCTGCTGGGTGCCAAGACTGCAGGTCGTGCCTTGGTGTGGATAGCCTTTAATCAGTTTCTTGTGGTAGTCAGACTCACAGCCTACAACCTCAGCACTCTTGGAGGCTGAGGAAGGAAGACGGGCTACTCAGTGCGACCTAGTCACAAACTGTAGCAACTAGCTAAAGCTCACATGCTTTCTCAGCAAGTTCAACCTTCAGGGTTTTTGGCAACACGGTCATTGAGTTCTATAACTTAGTAAAGAAAAGAGGTTTTGCCCAGTTTCATTGTCACCTTCTGCTGTGAGACTTTGGGTTCATTTTTCTTTCTGTTTGCCTCTCCATTGTAGGGTACCAGTTGATTGGCAGCCACTCGGGTGTGAAGCTTTGCAGGTGGACAAAGGTATTTATTGGCTTTATTCAAATGTTATTTCTATTTTCTGCAACTTATTTATTTTTTTCCATTTATTTTGTGTGCACACATGTGGAGGTCAGAGCACAGCCTACAGAACTTGGTTCTCTCCTTCATGTTTGTGGGCTCTGGGAACCAAATTCAGGTCTTCCAGCGTGATAGTAGCCACTTTGGTGGCTTTCGTACGGTTCTCAGCAGTGCTGTTGCGGTATACTTTACATGCAGTACATGGCTGGCTTTAGTGTGTTGATAGCCATCGTCACAGTCTGACTTGAGGATCTCTCTCTGGAAGAAAGGCCAGCATCAGCATTCTTGAGTCTCCCCCAGCTCTCATGAGCCATTGATCTGCTCATTATCTCCACATGAAGTGGCTCATTCGACATTTCAGAAGACTGGAGTCGTTGGTGTGGCTTAGTGTGCCTGCTTTCTCTCACGGTCTGACGTTTCTGTGGCCCAGCTGTTGGGCATCATGAATCCGCATTTGATTCTCCGCCATGGCTGATGGCATTGTTTGTTACACCTTGTCTATTTATTGAGACGTTCGTTGATGGACACTGGGGTTGCTCGTATGTGTTAGATGTTATGAGCGATGCTTCCAGGGACATCACTCCATGTGTGGGACTTCCACTGTTGTTGGTGGATCATGGTAACTTGTCTTTTTTCTCAATGAACTGTCTGTTTTTCAAAGTGATTGTTCATTTTATGTTCCCATCAGCAGTGTTAAGAGGCTCCTGATTCACTCACCACTCTCCACAGTCTCCCCTGCCCCTTCCCTGGTGATGTCTATCTCTGTAATCTAGGCTGCTCTCAAGTTCATGATCCTTTTGCCTCAGCCTATTGACTTATTTTACGTTTGAGGCAGGGTCACATGTAGCTCAGGCTAGACTTGTAGCTGAGGATGACCTTGAACTGCTTCACCTTCCTCTACTTCCCAAATGCTGGGATTACACATGCAGTGCCATGCCCAGTTAGTGTGGCCCTGGTGTCATTCGTGCAGGTTTCCGGCCGGCAGGAAAAACACGGACAGACACATGATCCTTTTGCGGGCATTCTTTATTACATCTTCCAGCCCGCGACCCCCGAAAAAGCACTCTTTATATATGCCCTGGAGCGGCATGCTCATCTCTGATTGGCTGTTTGCTCAGGAGCACAATACGCCCGGGATGGCTCGTGAGTTGGAGTTGGCGGTCTCTGTCCCTAGGCACATGCGCAGTTTATCTGTAAACTTGGGAGAGCACCAGATGTCAACGCCATCTGCTGGCTATCACCGCTCACTGCGGCTTCCTACACCCTGGGTTTGAACCCCTCGTTCCTGCCGGGTGAGCACTACTCCGAGCTGCATCCTGAAGGAACTATTTGCTCCTAACTCGTCCCTCTTCCTTCTTCCTGAGGTACAGATGTTCTAAGACACTTTTGCTCCGATACTTACTTCCTGTTACTCTGTCTACTTCTGGCGACAGTGCGCTCAGCCCTGTTAC
>JADRCD010192422.1:15913-27246 GCA_019843815.1 Montemys delectorum
GCTCAGCCCTGTTACTCTGTCTACTTCTGGTGACAGTGCGCTCAGCCTTGTTACTCTTGTCTACTTCTGGTGACAGTGCGCTCAGCCCTGTTACTCCATCTACTTCTGGTGACAGTGCGCTCAGCCCTGTTACTCTGTCTACTTCTGGCGATAGTGCGCTTAGCCCTGCACCTTGGCTAGTGGTTTCCACATGCCACATCCCCAGTCCTCTTTTCCAGTCCCGTGACTTTCAGTGATGCCCGATGCTGCCTTCTGCTCACGGCCAGTAATAAGCAGTGTCTTTTTTACTATTGCTAAATTCAATTTTCAGATGCACATGCATAATTTTGAAAATTGGTGTTTTACCCAATGTGTAATGAAATGAAAGAGGAAGCACTTTATGTTAAATATGTATTTCTATGCAGAATGCTGTGTTGCCTCAGTGGTAGATGCCTTGGTGAGGGGCCAGCTGCTGTGTGTGGAGCTGGGGCCAGCTCCTCTTCCTCAGCTCCCTCTTACACAGCTCCCTCTTACACTTCTCCTCTTTCTTCTCTTCCTTTTTTCTCTTTCTCTTTCTGTTCTTCCTTCTCCTCCTGCTCCTCACTCCTTAATGTGTGGTGCTGAGCTAGGCAAGCGTTTCATCACTGAGCCCCGCCCGCAGCCCTCCCACTTTAAGTGGATACGTTTAAATTTGAGAAAGATTAGAAGTTGCTCTGCATGGGAAACAGTGAGGTGCTTACTTATGTATGGTAAGACTAAGAGGGAAGCAGCCCTTACCGGACGAGGGCTAAGAAGCCCAGGGCTTCATCCAGGTGAAGAAAGCGAGAAAAGGAGCTGCACACAACTCCACAGACTCAGGCCTCCTCCATAACTCAGAGTGGGTATGAAGTCCCGAGAAGTCACTTGGTGGGGGGCTGGCACGGAATGACACAGAAAATAGGCCTTATGTCCTCAAATGCCATGCTCATTAAGGTCCGCGCTTTGTTTCTAATTAATTTTAATGTAACGTGTGTGTGTGTGTGTGTGTGTGTGTGTGTGTGTGTGTACGTGTGTGTACATGAGCGTAGTCCCCTCAGAGTGTAGTCCCCTCAGTGACCAGAAGGGGAGTCCTCGGACTGGAGTTACAGGTGGTTGTGAGCTACCTGATGTGGGTGCGGGAACTGAACTTGAGACTTCTGCAGGAGTACCATGTGCTCGTCCTCTTTCCAGCCCTGTTTCTAATTTGTAACAAGACTTGGAGACAGTCTTTTTTTTTTTTTTTTAAAAGATTTATTTATTTTATGTATATGAGTACACACTGTAGCTGTACAGATGGACAGTTGTGAGCCTTCATCTGGTTGTTGGGAATTGACTTTAGGGCCTCTGCTCGCTCTAGTCAACTGTGCTCACTCCGGTTGCCCTGCTCTGTCACCCTGCTAGCTCTGGTAGGCCTGGCTCGCTCAGGCCCAAAGATTTATATCTTATTATAAATAAGTACACTGTAGCTGTCTTCAGACGCACCAGAAAAGGGCGTCCGATCTCATTCCAGATGGTTGTGAGCCACCATGTGGTTGCTGGGATTTGAACTCAGGATCTTCGGAAGAGCAGTCAGTGGGTGTTCTTACCCACTGACCCACCTCACAGGCCAGAGATGGACTCCTTTAAGCCATTCCCACTGGACTCGGCCGTGTGTTGAAAACAGGAATAATAGGAAGGCTTCAGCTCCTGTGGATGGCACGCCTGTGGTGGCCGTTTCAGAGCAAGTAATGTGCAACCCAAGACAACTCAAACAATGAATGCTACAGATAGATTTTTATTTATTCACTTACTTTACTCATGGGGATTATTAACAATATATGTGTGGTCAGTAGTATTTTTAAAAACAGATTTTTTTTTTTTTTTTTTCGAGACAGGGTTTCTCTGTGTAGCCCTGGCTGTCTTGGAACTCACTCTGTAAACCAGGCTGGCCTTGAACTCAGAAATCCTCCTGCCTCTGCCTCCCAAGTACTGGGATTAAATGTGTGCGCCGCCACTGCCTGGCTAAAAACAGATTATGCTAATAAGAATTCTACAGGCATTTATTTTCTTTACCTTTCTGTTCTGGATATAAGGTCTTACTGTGTAGCCCAGGTCGGCCTTTTACTTCTGGTCCCTTTGAATCCTGGGATTACGCATATACACCACCATACCTGGCCAGTCACCTTGATGTCCAGCTACACATGAGCTGTCTTACCTGAAGCTACCCTGTGACTCTGAAGGTGATAGTATCTTGCCCAGTCTTGTACTTTCCACGTCCTGGCACCCATGGCTTCTCATTTTCCTCTCTCTGCTGCTCTGCTCTCCAGTCAGCAGTTAGGCAGCTCTGCCTTTTCACCTGCCCAGGACAACAACTGGCAGCCACCACCTGCTCTTTTTATTGTTCCCATATCTGTTTATAAACAAATATTCCCAAGGGCTAGCAAGATGGCTCAGTGTGTATGGGTGCTTGCCACCAAGTCCACCTAGTTGCGCTCAGTAACCATGACCCATATGGTGGCAGGAGACAACCAAGTCTCACAGGTTGTCCTCCAGGATACAGAAGATGATGATGGCTCTCCAATAAAACATTTTGTCACTTAATCTGGCAGGGAAGCTATAAATATGTCCATGGTGCTATGCTTGTGGCTCAGTAGAGTATGTGCCTCCCGTGCAGGGAGCCCTGGGATCCTCCGTCTCCAGCACTGGGTACCCACAATCCCAGGACTCCTTACAAGTGCTCAAGATACACTTGAACTTTGCTACATAGAGCGTGAGCCCATCCTGTTGAGACCCTGTCTCAAACAAACAGAGATCCCAAGTAGACATCCTGAAGGCCAGGTCGGCCCCAGGTTGGCCAGGGAGTGAAGTCCCAGCCAGCAGCAGTCGTCACAAACCTGAGTGAGGTCGTCTTAAAGATGAGTGGCCGAGGTTCTCCTTGGAACAGTTATGTGAATGGGTGAGTGACCTCAGTCTGTAACTGAGTGTCGCATTAAGTCAGAGTTTGAGGCCCTGTGCTAGGTGGCAGGTCCCTGCACTGGACGGTACTGATTATGTGTGCAGACTGGGTCATGGATTGCTGCTCATTTGGAGAATGTTGAGTTATCTGTGTGGTGAGGAAATCAGTCACAGTGACAGACGACAGAGCTGGGACCGATGAAAGCCCTGAGGCAAAGCAGCGCTCTGGGCGTGGAGAGGGATGGAGAGGAGCTTGATGAGAGAACCAAATGACCCGACATCCTCCTCCCAAGTTCCACATCAAGGGTTATTAGGTTGCAAGATTAGGAGCCAGACTGGCATCCCCACATGCCGGCAGTGCTCGGGCATCATCTTCTGGGCAGTTTGGGGTTCTTTAGCCAGGAGGCATGGCTCTGAGGTGTGCTGTGGAGGAAGGTGGTGAGGGGGGCAGCTGTCGGGGTCGGGCATGGGGGGCAGCACATCCTCCACTGGAAATGAGATGGCGATGGAGACCAGCGTTAGGTGCCTCAGCCTCACTGAAAGGCATGCCTCTTTAGGCTCTACTCTTCTAGGGAAGCCCCTCCAAATGAGTTAGACCGGCCCAGTTCTCCTGACTAAGGACACTGGCATTCCCACGAACAACAAATAGAACTGGTCTGGAATTCCCTCCCTATCTGGAGATGCCAGTCAACCAACTTCAGTGAGAAGAGACCATTCCCCAACAAAAACCTGACCTGAGGAAGGCTCTCCTTCCTTGCTGGCCTGACATTTTCTTTCCCAATTATACCATAGCAGTAGCATGCTAACTAGGTGGCTCTTGTAGTCAGGACAGCCCCTTTGCCCCTGTGAGGCCAGGAGTTTTCTTTCTGTGGAGTATACAGGCCAGAGGGAGCCTTGCTATAGAAGCAGCTCAGGCTAAGAAGTCTATTGGCTTGACACTCTTGTCTTCCAATGAACCAGCAAAGACCAGGGGTCACTCAAGGTAAAGCACTCTGTAAAGGCTAGGGAAGTTCAGTTGCTGTGGAAAGCTCAGCATGGAACCTGTTTTCCAGCTCAGCAAACTGACTGCTTGTTAAAGTGAGAGGGGGGCAGGTGGGGGGCGGGGAAAGGTGTAGATCAATGGCTCTCAACCTTCCTAATGCTGCAACCCTTTAATACAGCTCCTCATGTTGTAATGACCCTTAAACATAACATTTGTTTTTTGTTGCTACTTCATAACTGTAGTTTGGTGCTGTTATGAATTTTAATGTAAATATCTGATATGCAAGATATCTCATAGGTGGCCCCTATGGGGTCAGACCCACAGCTTGAGAACTACTAGTCTAGACTCTCTTCACTGACAGAATGCCCAGGACGTTACAGAAAAATCGCCTGTCACAGCAAGGACTTGAGAAAGTCATAACTCGGATAGCAAAAGATAATCAGGGCTGTCAACGGGATTGAACTGGGGGAATGCTTTGAGCAGCTACAGCAGTCGAGTCATCAGTGATCTTCAAATGAAGGAATAAAATAGCCCAGTAGAGAGCAAGGGTGAAAACACAACTGAGAAGCCCAATATAACAGAAAAGGAGAATAACAGATAAAACGACTTCCTGAGGGCTCAACCATCGGGCAGGGGTGGCAGTCTCTGTACTCTGACCCCAGCAGATCGATGCTACAGTTTGCACCCAGGACGAGTCAATAGGATTTACCCAGTTTGAGCCACAGAAATCAAAATAGGTTAGACACAAAACAAACAGAACTCAAAGTGGGGCCTCGGGGATTTGTGGACTAATGAGATGCTCAGTCAGCATCTCCGCCATTGAAGTGCCAAGATTAACATGAGGAAGAGAGGAACTGAGGCAGCATGGTCATATACTACTGACGGCGGGGGCACGTGCTGGGAAAAGCACAGATAGAGCTCAGTTATCGATCTGTGTGGAGGTCAGAGGACAATCTGGAGGTGTTGGTTCACCTATCTTGTGGGTCCCGGGGTCAAACTCAAGTCAGCCAATGCTTTTACCCAACTGAGTCATCCTCCACCCTACAATGCCGTCTTAAAAAAAAAACAATGCCTTTGGGTAGAGGAGATGGCTTAGAGGGTGAAGAGCTTGCTGTGTAAGCCTAGTTACCCGAGTTCAATCTCTGGGACCCACATAAGGGTGACAGAGAGAGTCAATTCCACAACGTTGTCTTCAGACCTTCACATGCTGTGGCCTGCCTGAGCCCACACTCACATCTCATACACAGTAATAATAAGCAAGAAAACTAGAGCCTGCAAACAAAGCCACAGTGCCTAGCTGTTGCGTTCTGTTATTCTATTCAAATGATGGCGTGTTTCCTGCTTGTCACAGTCAATGCTGCGGGGGAGAGGAGGTTGCTACAAACACACATTCTACGGCATCGAGAGCCATCGCTGCATGGAAGCCACCCCGAGCTTGGCGTGTGCGAATAAATGTGTCTTCTGCTGGCGGTAAGTGGAGACACGCTCACGGTGTGGTGACCAGATGTGGAGCACTGCCCGGGGAGTGTTGGACTCGTGTGCTGTGTGGACCAAGCTCCAGCAAAGTTTTAAGAAGAATGTCAGCCTACATGGCCCTATCATGAGTGTGTTGACTGAATTAGTGTCTTAGGGTTTTACTGCTGTGAAGAGACACCATGACCGAGGCAGCTCTTATAAAGGACAGCATTTAATTGGGGCTGGCTTACAGTTTCAGAGGTTCAGTCCATTATCATCTTAGTGGGAAACATGGCAGCGGGCAGGCAGGCATGGTGCAGGAGGAGCTGAGAGTCCTACAGTTTGATCAGAAGGCAGCTAGGAGGGGAGAGTCCTCCATAGGCTCTTCTGCAGGAGGAGGCTCTCTTCCATTCTGGGTGGAGCTTGAGCACTAGGAACCCTCACAGCCCACCCCCACAGTGACACATTTCCTCCAACAAGGCCACATTTCCTAATAGTGTCGCTCCCTGGGGACCTAACATGAGTCTATGGGGGCCAAACCTATCCAAATGACTATAATTAGTGTTTAAAAATTGTAACTGGGGGCTGGAGAATATAGCTCAGTGGTTAAGAAGAGCACTTGCTTCTCTTAGGACAGAGTTTAGCTCCTAACTCTCAGATAGTTTACAGTTGCTGGAAACTCCAGCTCTATGGGGATCTGATGCCCTTTTCTGGCCTCTAGGGTCATCTGCACATACATTTGTATAACCACATATAGATAAACACAGGAGGAAAAATCAGAGCTGGAAGCAGTGAGGCCTGCATTTGTTACATATTCCAAGGAACACTGAAGGAAAATGAAGTAGTCAAAGCATAAGAAGTGCTGAGATGTGGCTTAGTTGGTAGAGTGCTTGCCCCTCATGCATGAAGCCCTGGGTTTCATTCCCAGCACTGCATAAAACACATACAGTGGTCCGCACCATAATTCCAGTACTGGGGATATGGAGGATTAGAAGCTAAAGGCTGTCCTCAACTACATGAGGAATTTGAGGACAGCCTGGGCTATATGGGAGTCTGTCTCAAAACAAAAGACTGGGATAGAGAGAGAAGCCACACCCACTGTTCTTGAGAAACTCCAGCGCTTTGTGTAAGTTGTAGCTTCTAAATCCTGAGCGCTTCTGCTCTTCTCATGTGGTTTAGGAATTGTCAACTCACAGTGGAAATGTGCTGGCCAGAGGTTGCCATACATTTGTGTCTGTCTTCAGTTAACATGACTAAAAGCAGGAAGGAGGAGCTGGAGGGGTGGCTTAGCAGTTAGAAGCATTTATTCCTTTCCAGAGGACCAGGGAAGCTGATGCCTCTCCTGGGCTCCTTGAGTACCTGAACATAGGGGCACATGTACCCACAGATAAACCCATAAATAAGTAATACAGTATATTTTTAAAAATCAAGTTCATTTGTTTGGTCAACCTATACCTGGAGTTGACTCTGAACTAAAAGCTGAACAGACTGCTGAAGGACCTCTCCAGCCATCTCTGCCATGGGCCGTGGCTCAAGCAGGGACAATCCTCTCAACAGTGGAGCTTTGTCAGGACAGTAGCTCTAACCTCATGTTGGATGGGCTCGTCACAGTAGACTCTGGGATGTCATAACAGAAGACCTTAGTACTTTGCAATGTGTTCACAGGCACCATACCAATCCCGTGGGCACTGAGTGGCGGTGGAATATGGACCAGCCAGAACTGATCTTGAAGGAAGCCATTGAGAACCATCAGAACATGATTAAACAGTTCAAAGGTATTTGCCTGCTTGTTTCTTTATTTTATTTGCCTTGTAACAAGACAAGGTCTGATCATTTCAGGCTGGCCTTGAACTTGCCTTGTAGTGGAGATGGCCTCCTGCCTCGGTCTTTAGTGTACTGGCATTCCAGGTGTATATCTGATCTTATCCTACGGTGGGGGTAGAAGCCAGGGCCTCATACATGCCTGCATGCTAGGCACACAATCTACTGGCTGACCCACATCCTCTCTGAAAAGAAATGCTAATATCTGCCAACAAAGCCTAGGTCACAATGAATGAAGGATGGCCTCTGTAGGCATAAAGCTTTTACAACCTACTTTTAATAAGGGTTCACCTCTCCTCTTTCCACTCAGCAGAAGTAGTGGAAGAGAAAAGTTATTAGAATTTGGGGGAAGTGGACCTGTTCAGCAGTAGTTCTTTGGGGGTGAGCTCAGTCTTCAGTCCCATAGCAAGTACCAAATCCCATTCAGTAGCTTGCAGACTAGTCTAGGCAGGCAGACACCGGGCACGAACCAGCAGCTACAGTCCAGTCTTTGCAGCAAGCAGACACCAGGCAGCTGTAGTTCAGTCCTGAAGAAACCGCCAGGCTCGCCAACTGGCTTAAGGTGAGGCTGCAAGTTGCTGCAGGAACCTTAAGAGCAGTTCTTGGGCCAGTTTCTCTCAATAGCATGGTTATCACAAGTTCAGCTCAACAATGCTATATAAGGCGAACTGATACATGTGTTTCTTTAGTGAAGACGGAGTAAACCAGACCGATATTCAGTGCTCATCTCCCACTGTCCGTGGGGTCATATTTATACTCCTTCATCAAGCATCTTTTCATGTGTTTGCTATATCTAAACATCCTTTCACCTGTGTCTGCTTCTAGAAAACAGCTTTTCACGTGTCTGCTTTAGCAAGACATCATTTCACCTGTGTGCCCCAGCGAAACATCATTTGACGTAACTAGCTTTCCAAAGATGGCCAGCAGAGCAGATCCGTGAGAGATAAGGCAGTTTGGTTCCGAGCGACGCAGTAGCGGTGTTGGTTCAAACTTAGAGAGTCAGACCCTGAGTAGTTTTTTAGGCATATTTAAGCACAACACAATTTGGGAAAGACGTTTCCTGGTGATAATTAGCTCACTCCTGTGTGTACAACAAGCTGCAGAAGTGGCTGTATGGGAACTTAGTGCAGGTGACTTCTCCCATAAAGTTGGAGTCTGTAGATTAGCTGAGGGACCAGGCTCACAATAAACAAGCTCACGAGATGGTTCTGGGGAGGATCCAGTGTAGCCTGGCCACAAGATGACACAGAGGTCACCAGGCTATTAACCATGTCTGTTCCCAACCTTCTGGGTGGGAAACAGGTTAAACACATCTATCTCCCTTTGAAGAGACAGCTGTGTGTTTAATATTCCTGGTTTCTCCAGTGCTTATCTATGAGGACAGGGACCTCCATGCCTTTTGCACCACTGTACATCTCCCTGTGTGGAAGCAAAACTGTGGCTTTTATATTTCCATTAGGTGGAAGAATTAAAAATTCCAGCCAAAGCTTAGCACCTGGTGTGAGGTACACTGAATCTGTAAGTTTCTCCTTGAGATATCTGGCCATCATTCCTAAATGCCTTTGCTTCTTGGAGAGCATGAGGTGGCTTTGTGAACAGACCTGATGCTTTGGTCTGTAGAGAGATAGGCTCAGCAATTTAGAGTGTGCTGCTAAAGTTCTGCTCCCAGCCCCCACTTCAGGTGGCTTACAACCCTATCACCACAGCTCTGGGGATCTGCTGCCCTTTTCTGGCCTCTGTGGGCACTAACTACACTCATGTGCACATAACCCTTCTCTCCCAGACACACACCATACCCATATTTAAAGATATAAATAAAGTAGATATGGGGGCTCAAGCCTTTAATCCCAGCATTTAGGAGGCAGAGGCAGATGGATCTCTGAATTTAAAGGCCAGGCTGGTCTACATAGGGAGTCATTGCCTAAAAAAAAAATCAAAATGCTAATATGTATGTATGTATGTATGTATGTATGTATGTATATAGGTGAAAACCAAACCAAAATTAAATGGTTAGTGAAGTGGAGTTGCCCGGGAAAGGGTTTATGAGTGAATGCCCCATGAAAAATGTGGTACTGTTAATAAAATGCCTTCACATGGCCCACATGTGATGTAGCAGAAACTCTGTCCTTCATTTTCTAGTGTTCCAGTTCAGTTCTGCCGAATACTTACATATATTTGGCTTCACTGGGAGCTCTGGCTTCAGACTTCACTGTGAGTCAGAACCATCTGTGGCTGTTCAAACACCGACACGGCTGCTCCTTCCCAGAGAGAAAGTCTAGCGAGCTGAGGCCCGTGAATGTACAGTTCTTTTCTTTTCCCGTTCTGCTTTCTTTCTTTTCTTTCTGTTTTTGAGACAAGGGTCTTTGCTGTGTAGCTCAGGCTGGCCTTGAACTGCTCCTCCTGCTTCAGTCTCCTGAGGCCTGGGATGACATGGCCTGGGCTACCATGGCTGGCAAATGCATAATTCTCACAGGACTCCAGGAATCTGCACTGTTGAACTTGGGTGCACAATTGAAAGCCTGCTGTAGACAGATGGGATGAGCTTGCGACATGACGGTTTTACATAGTGACTGTAGTGTGCACACTGGCGAATTGCCCTGCATTGTTGGAAGGTGGCTCTAGAAGCAGGGCTGCAGGTACCCAACCTCTTCCCAAGGTTTCACACACAGCTCTTTCCTAAGGTCAGTGAGTCTGAAGTTGTTGGGGAGGCATCAGAATAGATTTATTGGTTGGGTGTCTATGTGCGCTGCTGTCATTCCAGCAGGAGACTGGCAGAGGATGGTGAGTTTGAGACCCTGTTTCATAAAACTGAAAAAGGAGGTGGGTGGGAGGGGACAAGGACAGAGAAAGAGAGGGTGCAGCATCTATCAGTGTCATTTAGGCGTATATAGAATACTTTGGTATTTGTATGTTGTAACCAGAAATGCTTAAAAACAGTTCTAGTTCTTCTTTCTCCTCTTCTCTCCTTCCCTCCCCTCTCCTCCCCTCTCCTTCCCTTCCCTTTCCTTCCTTTCCCTTCCCTCCCCTCCCCTCCCCTTCCCCTCCCCCTTTTCTCATTCTCCTCCTTCATAAATTGCTAAGTACGCATTTGTCCATTCCTGAAGCCCCTTTCCTCTTAGCTCCACCCTGGCTTGCCTTTAGAGGGGCACTCTTTTACTTCAGTGACTGTCAGCCTGAGGGTGTGGTTAAGGCAGAGAATGCTTGCCTGGCATGTGCATGAAGCCCTGGGCTCTATCCCTAGACCACATAAACCAGGCATGGTGGTGCACCTTGTAATCCTAGCACTTGGGAAGGGGAAGGCAGTAGGATCAGGAGTTCTAGGACATCCTTAGGTACATATTAAGTTCGCCTGGGCTACATATGACCCTGTCTCAAACAAAATAAAACAAAACAAAAACCCCCAGAATCAAAACCAACCAACCAACAGTGAAAAGAATGTCCTTTGTCCTCTAGAGTGCCTCCCGACCCTACCAGGAAGGTGCTGTTTTTCCATGGGATGACTCGCTCATCTCAGCATTCTGCTCTCGAGGACAGGATGGACCGTGGCTCTTGTTGCCCTTTGTCTTTGGTTTTCTAACATTAGCATACTGCCCAGGCTAGAGTTGGCTTTGAAGATATTCTCTGATTTCTTTTTTCCAAGTGTTTCCCTCTGTGCTCTCAGTTCAGTGGGCAATCATTGTCTCTTTCACCCAGTCATTAAGATAGCTTTCTTCTCACAACGTCTCCTTTATACACAAGCACAATTAACTGTGTATTGCTGATCAGAAGTAGTTCAGAACTTCAATGCAACTCGGCATCTTGTCAAATTACACTCTGCCTCCCCACCCTTAACCCCACACCGGCAGGCACACACAGTGTCTCAGAGGATCAGCCCCGGGGGCACCAGGGGTCGATTGCATTGTTAAGAATGTCATGGGTCTCGAAGATGTAAATGAAGTAGACAGTTGTTGCTGGTGTTTCTGTTCATTTCTGTTCTTACTTAGAGTGACGCACAAATGGCTTGCCAAAGGCTTTGTCAGAAAGTGACATGGAGGTTCGGAAACACCCGTGGCTTGTTTGCTTTTTCTTTCCTTTCCTTTATGTGTATGACTGTTTTGCCTGCATGTATGTATGCGCACCATGTGCATGCCTGGTGCCCACCAAG
>JADRCD010192427.1:0-29624 GCA_019843815.1 Montemys delectorum
TTTTTTTTTTTTTTTAATGGTAAATTTAATTTCCTTAGTAGAAAATAATAGAAAAGTTTATAATAAAATAAATTAGTAAACAGATGTAGTTAGACTTTCACATTTATTGTTGCATTTATGTAAGTTGTACTTTTAAGATATTTTTCATTTTATTTAAATTGTCAAATTTTTTCATGGCTAATTTTTATACGTCTTTAATAATGGTTATAGAAATATACCAACAGTCTTTCTTTAACTCTGATAGGACAATTTATGCTTTTTATTTCTTCCTCTTGTTTGATTTGCTAGAGAATTTTCAGTTTTTTGTTTGCTGTCTGATCTTTTTAGGTTAGATTTAGGTAGTTTTAGTTTTGTTTGTGTTAAGATACCTGCTTTAAATGGTGTGAGGAGATTATAAGAGCTGGTAATGACAAGAGTTAATCCTAACCAAGCTTTTAAACTCTCCAGTGGGCAGAGTGTTCATCATACCCTCTCATGGGACATGTCTAATCTTGCAAGCAACATTGTTATTGGAGATTTTGGAAGGTCAGTCACCTTGCCTAGGGTCATACAACTGGCAATGGCTTACTGAGAATTTGGAGCCATGAACTCCCCAGGACGTCATGTTTCCTCTCCACAAGGGTTAGAAGTTTCTCAGCTCAAGTGAAAGACTTGAATTCTGTTGTCTCCAGGTTGTGACTCCTAGAGTCATTCACTAATGAGCTCATCAGAGACAATGTCCTCCTGTCTCTGGCAGGGCCTATCCCTTCCGATTTAAATCTCTGCCAAACACTAAGCCTTTCTCAAAAAGTGATTGCTTACAAGGCTTACCTGGTCTCAGCACAGATGTTGAATGTAGGGCACGTCTGCACATAATACCTAAGAGCATGCTTTTCTTCTTAAAGATCGGAAGCTGGTTTACAATTACTTATTCACCATGGAAACAAATATTTTAGTGATTTATACTTGTCTAATTCCGAAAGCATACCAGGCAAGCACAAAATAGCATACATAATACTGTGCTTCATACGTTATACATGCTAAGTTTTCTTTATTAAAACAAAAACAAAAACAAAGCTGTGAGCTAAAAGCTATTATTCTTTTCTGAATTCACAAGATGAGGAACAAGTAGGTTCAAATTCATGACCCCTTTTTCCAGTTCTTCTTACCCCACTGGACTATATTGTTATTATTTATACCACAGATGAAAGAAAAGAATCCATAGGCCAGTGAAATAGCTCTGTGGGTAAAGGTGTTTCTGTGTAAGCCAGGTGACCTGAGTTCTGTCTCTGGAACCCACATCAAGGTGGAGGGAGAGGACTGACTCTACAACGCTGTCCTCTAGTGTTTACATGCATGTTATGGTATGTGTGCACACATATACACATATATGCACACATATATACATACAAACATATACACATACATATATATGTATACATACACACGTACACACATATACACATACTCATAAACACAATACACATACATACACATATATACATACATACATACATATACACACATATACACATACACATATGCACACATACACATATGCACATATACACATATGCACATATATATACATACATACATATACACATACTCATATATACACATATATACACATACACACATATACTCATACTTATATATACACATACACATATGTACATACACATACACACATACACACATATACATACTCATATACACACGTACACATATGCACATACACATACATCACACATATACATACATATACACATATGCACACAAACACACACATACACATGCACACACACACATACATACATACACATATATACACATACACATACAAACACACATATATATATACATATATACACATACATATATACACACACATACACATACACATACACATACTGTTTTTAAAAAATGGGAAAGAATTCAAAATAATAAATCTTGCAAAAGTTGTTTATAAGATCAATGTATCAATTACCAAATTCTTTTCTTGTTTCAATTGAAATAAGTATTGAAATTTGTCCTGAGCCTTCTGGTACAAAAGACAAACTTATAATGGCAAACTTGAAGAGTAATTTTTCACCAAATAAAGTGCCAGATGTAAATCAATGAGAATACTTAATTCCACTTCAAATGCTTTTAAAGTAAGTTGTATAAAGTAACAAGAAGGGCTGACACGGTAATGGCCTTGCTGTTCTGAGGGACGGGCCATACTTGGACTATCTGAAGATAATCTCAGCAGCTCACAGAGAAATCCGTCACTCAAAGGGCCATGTAACATATACACAATACAACAACCACATTGTGGTTATGGCTTTTTGTCTCCATTTCAAGATTTTTAAGGTCTTTGCAAGTGGAAACCCTTCTTCTAGATCTTGTGATCTTTGCAGGGAACTTAGTGGATCAAGCCCACTGACTAGCTACTAAATAGTGGTAGACAGCTAAAAGTGCTTTGAGGCCACAAGAGGAGACGCCCGAGAGTAAACACAGGAGAGAATGCAGATGACATAAGGCGCCTGGCAGGAGACACTGGTTGTGTAAGAGGGAAGGATGCTGGGCAGCCTGGCTGCCTGTGCAGGACTTCCCACTTAGAAACATACTCAGAGGCTCGACTGGAGAAATCAGAGGACTCTCCACCTTTCAGCTTGCCCTGTTCCACCACACCCAGGGCACCAGGGGGTATGAAGAAGGTTCTAAAGCAGTGGTGATCCACCCTGATTCCAGGTTGGGGTGTATATTTCTGTCAGATATTTGTGTTTTTTGAGCCACCAGACAGGCTGTCTCCTGAGATCTGACCCAAAATGGAACTTGGAGGAAAATCAGCTGGCCTCCATTCAAGCCAGACAAACTCAAACAATGCTAGGAGCTGGGGAGGGACCTCAGGACCCACAAGAAATGCTTACTTCCCTTCAGCCTGTGGTATAGAAGCATTTAGTTGAATCAGCAAGCTGTGTGAGAGACTGTATGGACCCTTCACTACTTAGAACATGAATATGATGTCTTTTATGGGGATGGAGAATAGGTAAAACATTTAAGAAGAATGAAATTAAACGTTATTACAAGCCATGAGGATATATCATAGGTCACAAGTGAACATGATAGAAGTCTATTCACAATCTAAAAGTTCCTTAGGCTGTAGCAAATTAGCCAGACTTCTCTGAAACATCCTAAGCATGGCATTTGCGGTGATCGGCACTCAAGTAGGTAGTTTTCTAAGGTGGAAATACTGGACAGGAAAGTTGACAAGGGTGAAGCACATACTGGTAAATTTATTTTGGATGCAGGTATGCTGATGTTGATGTCCATCACTGTGGCCCCTTGGACATGGTCCCTAGTCCTATGCCACTGCTCAGCATTCTGTCTGCATGTGAGCAGTAAGTGATTGACTAATGCCCAGTGGCCAGGTGAATTCTTTAGCTTCATCTTCTCTCTACCTCTGTTTCTCTTCCTCTCTCTTTAACTCCATCTATTCTTCTCTATGCAGTAGTCTCTCATACATACATATGAGAGAGAGAGAGAGAGAGAGAGAGAGAGCTCTTGAGAGCAAGAAGGAACAGAGAATGGATTTAACTTTCAGAGCCTTGAAGGAAAAGTTGCTCTCTTAATGAAAGGCAAACAACCCAAGCTGGACAGAAGGTCAACATGCTCCGGAATGCAGGATCATTTGTCACCAGTCAGCTGCTGGCTGCTGTGTTTACAGGGTGTTTTACCAAACCAGATCAACGAGGACATTTGCTATTAACTCTAGGCTCTAGCCATAAAATCAGAAGGTGAGAGATTGGGCTCATCTGTCTGATACTGAATGCCCTCAGCACACAGCTCTGCCCAGAGCACAATGGTTCCTCAGATCAAGACACTTAAATTCATTCTACACATGGTCATTTGCCACACTGTGAATGCAAAAATCAAAAGATTCAAGCCCCTTAACGCTTGCAAGAATAACGTGTGTGTGTGTGTGTGTGTGTGTGTGTGTGTGTGTGTGTATGTGTGTGTAGTTAGCTAAAGACTGGAAGAGCAAATAATGTTGGTGCTTTTTGTCTGTTTGTGATTTTCCTCTTAAACCAAATCTCTCTGTGTGAGTAGAAGGTAATTAAGTATTTTTCCAAGGGAAGATGGCAACTGGCTTCAGCTTTGAAGGAAGCATAGAAGTTTGCCAGGGCTGCAAGCAGTCTGTGAGAGACAGGAGTTAAGGGAGAGGTGTGAGGAGCAGGGCATCCAGAGAACAGGCTTAGTATAGGCATATGGGCGAGCAGGAGGGGAAGATGTCAGGGGATGGGGACCAGGACCATGGGGCTGAGTTCAGGGAGCCTCACACATGCCTCAGTGGAAAAAGGGGAAGCTGGGAAGAGTGCTAAGCAGGCAGTGGTAGGGCCATGTTTATTACCTCGGAAGATCGGTGTAATGACCACAGAAGGACAGGTGTCAGGGTTGCCACTGCATGCTTTAAATGACTCTGTGTGAAGAGAGAGGACTAGTTTACAGGAGATGTTAATAGGGTGACCCGGAGGACTTCATAGGCCAAGAGATCCTCAAAGCAGCTGTGGGGACAGCAAGAGGCAAGAGAAAGATGGTGATCAGCAGGGCTCTGAGCAACTTCCTGGACCTTAGGACCACTGTCTTATTAGAGGACCACTCCTTTAACAAGAGTCTCCAATGACTTAGTTTGCAAAGAACACATGGAGTAGGTGTTGCGCTGGTTAGTTTTGGAGAAACCAGGAAGAACGAACCACAATTATTTGCTTTCTTCGTTAGATTGGCCTTTAGGCATCTCAGTTGTATCTTCTTGATTAACGGTTCTGGAGGGAAGGCCCAGCCCACTGTGGGCGGGGCCAGCTCTTAGGAGGTGGTCCTGGGGATGTATAGAAAGCAAATGGAGCAAGCCTTGGACAGAGAGCCAGGAAGCAGTGTTCCTGCATGGTCTCTGTTTTAGTTCCGGCCTCAAGTTTCTGCTCTAACTTCCCTCCATTATAGATTATAAGCTGTAAATCAAATAAGCCCTTTCCCTCCCCAGGTTTGCTTTAGTGAGTATTTTATCACAGCAACAAGAAAAACAACAACAACAACAACAACACCACCACCAACAAAACGATTTGCAAGGATGCGCAACATACTCAATCCTGAGGAAGGACCACAACCACTTTTTACCGTGGGTCGAGAAGAGAGTAAACAGGAACGCATTTGAAGTGGCTGACGTCGAGAGACAGCTTGAAGATAATATTCATTCCTGCCTACAGCACTGTATTACTTAATTTCTTTATTCCCCAGATCCCTAGAAGCAAAATAGTAACTGCAGCTTCTCCATAGTGTTCCCCCGAGGATTCGATTCGTTAAAGTTGCAGATTGATTACTATACCTGCATAGGTACACATTCTGTAAGTGTGTGCTGGTGTTGTTGTAACTTCCCCTACAGGCTTAGGTGCTGGAGCCCTAGAGTCCACAGCTTGAGGGGTGTTTGAACACGAGGCCTTCCATCTCAGTCTTGGCTGTGGATTCATCTCTGATGGCTTCATATTTAAACGGGCTGTTAAGGGACGTGTCTTTGAGGATGTATCTTGACTCCAAACCCTTCCTCTTTCTGTTTTGTTGTCTGTTGCTTTTGTGTTTTGGCTTTGTGGCTGCTATGAAGGAGCAACTTCTGCTATCAGGAAACCAGACCTCTCCTTAGGCCCCCTCCCCCAAAAGCTAGAGCCAGTTGACTGCAGACTAAAATTGCTGCTGGAGGCAAAGAACCCTCTCATTCTGTAGGTGACTTTCGCCAGTATTTTGTCTCAGTGCTAAAAGCTATGGAGTTCAATTGCTCTTGTTCCTGCACCCAAGGAGACAAACCTCTAGAGATCGTCTTTCTCCTCCCTGCCTTAGTTACTAATGAGCCTTATGGTTCATTGATGGTGCTACTGCAAAACAAAAGACCCCCTCCCATTTACAAAATAAAAGCTTGCAAAGATCATACCTTTAGAGAATCCTTCATCTATTGCAACCTCCTTTCTTCTGTCCCCCAGGTCAAAGACATTTTTGCATGGTTGTTGTCTTAGTCAGGGTTTCTCTCCCTGCACAAAACATCATGAACAAGAAACAGGTTGGAGAGGAAAGGGTTTATTCAGCTTACACTTCCACATTGCTGTTCATCACCAAAGGAAGTCAGGACAGAAATTCACACAGGGTAGGAACTTGGAGGCAGGAGTGGATGCAGAGGCCATGGAGGGGTGCTGCTGACTGGCTTGCTTCCCCTGCCTTGCTCAGCTTGCTTTCTGATAGAGCCCAGGACCACCAGCCCCAGGGATGGCACCACCCACAATGGGCCCTCCTGCCCCTGATCACTAATTGAGAAAATGCCTTTCAGCTGGATCTCATGGAGGCATTTCCTCAATGGAGGCTCCTTTCTCTGTGATAACTCCAGCTTGTGTCAAGTTGACACACTAAACCAGCCAGTACAGTTACTTTTTGTTTCTGTCTCATTTGGTTGGCAGAGAGGGTCTGCATATCCGTATATCTGTGCATCCCACCCAGAAGTTAAGTTCTCATCAGTAGACCTGAAAGTTCTAAGTCCAATTGTTTTGTTTTGTTTTGCTTTCCCTTGCCTCCACTGGAAAAATTTGGTGTGGAATTGATGTGACCCAGGCACAGGGCACTGAGTTTTTCGCCTATTCACAAGCACATCTGCTCCTGGATTAAATCTGGGATTTGATACTCTACAGCCCTATTTCCTGACATTGCCTGGTAACTGGCTGGCTGAAAGTAGACTTTCTGTGAACTCTGAGTTTCTAAATCACGTTACCCTTTCTTCAAGTCACGAGGAAGGTAAACAGTGGACTAATTTAGACCCTCCACACCAAGGAAAAGCACACGTTCAGGGGAGGAATTAATTTCTCCAAGGCTGCGGGTGTTTTCTTTGCCCTTCTCTCGCCCTGGAAATGTCTTTTACAAGTTTGAAGCACTCCTACCATCCTCTGGCTTACTGTCTCATCCTTTAAAGGGTCACAGCTCCAAAATATGCCCCCTAGCCAGTGCCCCACTTGAGTCCCTGCACTCAGAGACTTCTCTGAGTTTTCCACGACAGCCATTTCTGATTGGGAGTAAATCAGTGGCCTAGCCTGTGTCTCAGTATAGTGTCTGCAGAGAAATAAATTTCTGCAACCAAAAACCAAAAGCTAAAAAACAAACAAACAAACAAACAAACAAAAAAACCCAAACCAAACCAAACCAAAACAAAACAAACCAAACCAAAACAAAACCAAAACAGGTAATAGACTAAATGGAGTTTCCCAACTTTTTAATAACAAATTGTTCTAACACTGGAGATAGTGAGACGACTAGTAAAGGTGCTTTGCTGCCAAGTCTAATGACCTGCCTTTGAGCCTGTGTGGTAGAAGGACTGACTGCCACCAATTGTCCTCTGTCCTCTACATATATCTCACAGCCTGAGCATGATTACACACATACACACACCACACAGACACACACAAAATAAGGAAGATGGAAGTTGATAGACTAGTATAATAAATATATAAGCCAACCACCTACACTCAATACTTATTCATATTTTGACTTTTTTGCTGCTTCTATTGATGTACCCATTTGAGTGTGTATACAACCTCTTAACAATTCATCCTAAAACTATTTCAGCACCTGTCTTCACAAAATAAGAACACTCTCCCACATAGCTCCGACACTGTTACCATTCCCAAGCAAATTTAGAATAATTGCACGATACCATCCAAAGTTAATCTACGCTCTAATCCCTCTGCACATCCTTAGAAGTTGGGTAACATGTTTGATTTCCATCAGTTTTATGCCTTTTAGGAAAGATTAGTCCTGTCTTCAGTTTCAATGGCACTGCCTGCTGCGCTCCTCCATGCCAGCTGTCTTATAGACTGTCCCACAGTGACTTTCAACGAGTAGTGTCTGGAAGGGGCAAGGGAAGAGGGTGGTGCATAACATTGCGTAACCCAGAGAATAAATGTCTGCATCTCACTCAGAACAGAGGATCATGTCTCTGCCCACCCCCCCCCCCCTTAGTCCCTAGGAATGTCCTTATGACCATACCAACATTCTGAGTACATTCCCAGCCTGCATCTCTGCCCCTCTTTGTGTGTAGGACAGCTGGTCCCATCCTTCCAGCAGGCAGTTCTCAATGACACCTATCCTTCCTTGAATACCTTGTGTGGAGTCAGTTGTAAATCACCCTCCAGTGTGCATTTCACCCCAACTTCCTTCTTTTTCTTAAGATTTATTTATTTATGCATTTATGTACATGTATATATGTTTGTATGTGCCTGCATGAGTTCATGTGTACAGCATGAGTGTAGGAGCCTCCAGAGACCGGAAGAGGCCATTGAATCTCTTGGAACTCCAGTTACAGGTAGTTATGTGCCACCATGTGGGTACTGAGGACTGAACTCATGTCCTATGCAGGAGCACCAAGCACTGTTAACCACTGAGCCATCCCTTTAGCCCCTAAGCCCTGCCTTTCTGTACATTCCTCTTCTTTGACTGGTTACTTGTCTCATTCCCTAGGAGTTATGTATTCCAAAGACAGGGCTTTTGTGTGACTTGTTCACTGTCTCACCTTCAGCTATAAAACCTGTGTCTGGCTCCTTCCAAGTAATGGATATTTGTTAAGAGCCATGACTGAGCTCCAAACACTGCAGAAAGCCAGTGTGTTAGATAGACCGCCAATGCTCATCCGATCCAGCCATCCATTCCCTGCTTCTTCTGGCCCGTGGTAAGGCCTAAAGCCAACGCCAGCTGCAACTCCCAGCGCACTGGATCCTCTGTCAAACAATTTTGCCTATGAATTTAAACAATCCCTCAGTGACTCACAATAAAAATGTATTGTGTAAAGAGAACTAAGTTACACATACATATTTGAAATAAAAGCTTCACTAAATTACACTTCCTTGTACCATGTATGCAATTTCTACTTTGTTCTCTTTCAGTTTTTAAAAGGCTGCTTATGAGATGCTAGGGTGATTTTAAACTCTGCTAAGTAGTTGTGCTCTGTAGCTGAGAAAAGAAACAAAAAACCCTCTTGTTTGGCTCATTTCAGTTCTCACAGTAATCTAATGTAGTAATAATATTTTAATATTCATTTTGCAAACAAGGAAATTGAGTTTACTCAGGGTCACACAGAGAAATTACAGTTTGCCCTTAAACTCTACACTATCCATCCCCTTTCAAGAGAGAGTTCAGTTACTTAAAAAGTAAAAAAGCTTTTCAAATTCTTTTGTAGGTTGTGTGTGGGTAGAAAAAAATATAAGATCTTACACATATGTATATGGACACTGTTTTAGGCCTAATATGTGATGATGTATTCATGAAAATTAAATATTTCTAAGTATCTTTATTGTAGCATTTAGCTACACATGCTCTCAATACAATAATTAAAAAAAAGAGGACTCCTAGCTAATGGATATCCAAAGAATTCTGTGAGGTTGGTACTCCTCACCCTCCACCAGTGAGTGGCTAGAACATACTGATCACACCTCTGGGAGTATGGCTAGCAAGCTTCACTGGGAATCCATAAGTTATGCCCTCAGTTTTATATACATCAATTATTTAATTTACTATTTTGTAGTATTCTATCTTGAACTCAAGACCTCATGAAAACTGGGTGTGAATCCCTGGATCCTACCTTTGTAGATTATTAGTTAATTACAAATTACAGGAGTATCATCAGCAACATGACGAATTTGTCACCACTACAAATGTTAATATTTTTGCGACACTTTACAATGCTGTAGACATTTCAAGATATTATTCATGTTCAAATCACTATGCAAGAGTGATGCCACACTGACCACCGCTACTATCTTGCAGGATCTTGCTGTTTAACACATTGAAAAAGAAAGACGTTCATTATTAATCGAGTACACAATTTATTTTAAAATATTTTGACTGATAGTCATAGTTCCATAGGGGTTTCATGCATCCAAATACATTCTTTAAAAAAAAAAATAATAGAAGAGATTCCCACAAATGATCGGACCAACCATTTCTTAAAAGACAATGCCTAACAGGCCAACAAGCGTACGAAAACCAATCATCAAAGGAACCAGATGAAGAAACACAGTGAGATAGCTTCTCTTCCCCACTACAATACCCAGAAGAAGAAAAGGATCGAATGCTGGCCAGCATGTGGAGATAGGAGACTTTTAAATACTGCTGGTGGCAATGTAAACCAGGCAGCTGTCGTGGAAAATACTGTAGACAACCCTCAAAAATCCAGAGCTAGAACTACTCTATAGTCCAACTGTTTTCATGTTGTTGAAAAACTATTCATTATGCTTTAGGGTATGAGTGCTTGTCTATATGTAAATGCACCAGGTGTATACCTGGTGACCTTGAAGGCTGAAAGAGGGTTTCTGATCCCGTTGGAACTGGAATTACAGACAGTGCGAGGTGCTATGTGGGTGATTGGAACCAAACCCAGGTTCTCTGCAGAGCAGTCAGTGTTTCTGCCCGTTGAGCCATCTCTGCAGTCCCACCATCCAACATCGTACATCCAAATCTAATGGCACTGAAATCATCGTGCCAAGGACACATCTGCCCTTGGATGCTTACTGTGGCACTGTTTAGAAGTGGGTCACAGTCCTGGCTATTCATCACCACTGGCCATCTTGTGACTATCAGAAGGGGTCAGGGGGACTGAGGGCATTTTCTAAGAAACATGGAAATGGAGGTCCAGAGAGCTCATTGGTCCTTTGTCCCTGTGTCTGCTGTCACTTTCTGTAGATGGTGGTTGTCACAGTTTTATCTTATTCCTCCATTGGCCCATCCCTGTCTCTTCTTTTTTTTTTTTTTTTTTTTTTTTGGGCATTCATGTACATGAAAGGAGCTTTGAATTAATTTGTTTTGCCAGATGTAAGTTGAGAAAGTCAGCTTTGTTTGTTGTATAGCCATCATTCATGTTCTGCAGATACTAAAGTGATTGATTTTCTTCTATACAGAGTGGGGAAAGTCTAAATTTCTGGGTTGAGTCCTGGTGTTAGTCTCCTTGAATTATCACACTGCCTCACAGAACAAAAGGGCCGTGGAGGTGGCCAATGGTTTAAATTATTTCTAGCTAGCATTGTAATGCATGGTGGACACAAAATAATAAATAACAGACCTATGTTTGCACAAATGTCTCTGATGGATGAAGCCTTGCTGTGGTTCTCATTTAGCCTTGTGTTAAATTTAGCCACATTTCTCTTCATGTTTACAGAAAATTAGGTTGTATGTTTTTCGAATTGAAATGTTTGACAGAATTGACTTACTTTCATCTTGGGATCATCAAAATACACCAATGTGAGCTAGGAAGATGGCTCAGCTGATAAGCGTTAGGACCTTAGTTCTGATCCCTAACACCCACGTAAAAGCCAGGTTTGTCAGTGGACACCTATAATCCAAGAACTCGGGGAATGAGAAGACAGAAATGGGGGGGGGGGGGGGGGCTTGCTGACTAGGCTAATTTACCTGGATCAGAGAGTTCTAAGCTCAATGAGAGACCTGTATAAAAAAATATGGTGGAGTGGAATAGAAGGAAATACTTGAAGCCAACCCCTGACCTCTATAAGCACAGGTAAGCACTGTTGCATATATACATACATGCATTGCATATACTATACTGTACTGTACTATACTACACACACACACACACACACACACACACACACACGCACACACACACACTCACACACACACACTCACACAACCAAACAAGAAACAAACAACAGAAAAAAGATGAATGAACTTGGATTTGCTTCTAAAATTCCCAAGACGATCTAAACTCCATGATGTCAGCTTTCTTAAAAGCAAAACAAGTAACTCTTACTTCCTGTCAACTCTTCCTGGAGCTCTGACACCAGTGTATGGAACCCAGTGTGCTAGGGATGGGATCCAGGGAGCCATGATGGAGAAGGACCTGTCTTGCTCATCAACCGCATTGCCGCTAGTTTCCCCACACACATTTATTTAAACCTTTCTAAAATATTTTTATTTTATTCTCTTACATGCGCTTCAATCTTTGTGCAAAGGTGACTTTTCCTTCTTGGTACTTCCTTGAATTAGGAGCCCATTGGTCTATTGAAACACCTCTATGGCACTGCTCGTTTTTTGGAGACATGTCTTACACTAGCCTCCACTCATTGCTGTCTATGCAATAGAAGAGAATTCGTGTTCTCCTTTTCATCAAAAGTGTTCATCTGAATGCATTAACATCGTCTGCATAAGCTGGTAAACAAAGGAAATTTATTAGTGTGTCAGAGGCATATTAAATTAATTAGTATGTCATAGTAAAGGACTACTGAAGCCATACTACCCTAAGTGTTGGTGTTTGGGGAAGGTGGCATAGTCGGGATTAGACTCCACATGCTGGGTGGGGTACTCTTGTGTCCTTCTTTATGTTCTCCCAGCCTGCTATGGTCTTGGCTAGGAATGCTCTATGCAGTTGTGACTCACGGGCTTCCTCTTACAGGTGTATCACAGACTCTTTGGTTGCCGAGGCGGAGTTTTCAGGCTGTGGCTGATCTGACTTCTGCCTCATGTTCAGACTAGAAGCGTGAGGAGATTAGATCCACACAGGGCAAGAATGGGAGGAGGTCTATCAATATGTCTGCCCTGCATCCTTCAGGAAGACAGACCGGGAGCCATCCCACAAAGAAGCTCACAGTAGTCCAGGAGGAAAGATCCTTGCTTGTTCACATCCAGTAACCAACTCTGTTGAAGACCCCATGACTGACGCTTCCCTGTTCTCTATTTTAATTTGTCTAGTTCTCCACTGGTTTCTTCAGATCAGTTCCCAAAATAAAGCATCTTCTTTCGGGCTCTGCTTCTGGGAAGAACCCAGACTAAGCTAATTTAAATCAGCTTCGCTCAGTTGCATTTTTTTTTTTCCTCTTAAATTTGGAGATGTTTGGAAACTATTTGCAAGTCTTATAAAGTACACACTAAATAAAAACGGCATGGAAAAACAAGTAAATAGGATGGTACCCCGCATGTTGTACATAAATGCTCTATAAAATAGGAATTGTTCTGTGAATTAGACTTTCCCCGTTCTTTGGTTGGGAGACAGACTCAGACAATTGCTTGGTTTTGTAAAAACATGTCTCCGTAATTCTACAGCTGTGCTTAGATGGTAACTGAATAGTAATGTTTTGATCAGAGCTCCACAGATGGCGAGGCTCCAGAAGACACATGTCTCTTCTGCAGAGGGGCAGTGCATGAAGCACGGGTGTATCAGTGGGCTCTGAGTACTTTGGGGTGCGTCTGTGTGGGAATGTGTGAGTGTCTCTAGACCTATGTGTTTGTGTATCTTTCTTTAAAACGTTTTTTTTTTAATTTATATATCTCTATGTGTGTCTGTATCTCACATGTGTACCTGTACAAGTGGAGGCCAGAGAGGGTGTCAGATCCCCTGAGGCTGGAGTTCTAGGTGGTTGTAGGCTACCCTATTTGGATGGATCCTAGAAAGTGCTCTCTGAAAGGGCAGATGGTACTCTTAACCAAGGAATGATCTCTGCACCCCTATACTTAGTTTTCTACAAGTATAAGGTATTAATCCCATTGTAATTACTTTAAATATTATAGTCCTTGGGTCACAAATAGGAAAAGAAGCTTTTGGAAATGAGAAGTATTGGGCAACCAGTTTGGCACTGGAGAGCGAAATCACATAATTTTTTGCATCATTTGCCCCTGGAAAAGGCATTCAGTCATTCACCTGCTGGTTTCTGATAGAGGCAGAGCCAGAGTTCAGGTCTTTGAGTTCCTTCTCAGGGTCTTTCTAGATACGACACTGTCTTTCCCAAAGGGCCTTTCTGTTGAACTGGAGGTCAGTGAGCTTTTCTCATGTGAAGGCCCAGGCAGTAAACAATCCGGGCTTTGCAGGCAAGGACACTCTGGTGCAGCCATGGAGGGAAGTTGGCGTACAGGGGACTAACGTGAATGAGCAGGGATATGCTCCTGAAAAGACACAGTCATAAACACAGGAGAGGGCCTGGCTTTAGCTAGTGGGTCACCCTTGTTGTTTCATAGTAACATATGGCAAGTTCGGCTTGTTGATCACCACGAGGTCGTTGGATCTTAGAGAATTAAAGTCCTCATCCAGTCTGATGCTGAGAGCCACTGTGACATGGTGGTCCCCGCAGGACAGGCCTGCCTTCCAGGCCTGCATATGCACAGACTCCGAGCCAGCATCCAGGAGAGTGGGCCAGACCCTCTCTAGTTTCCAGAAGGAATCGAAAATTCTCTTCCTGTGCAGATAAAGGAACAATTGTACCACAGGGGACTTACTGGAAAGTAAAGCAGGCTCACCAGGAAGCAGCAGGAATTTGCTTGTCAGTCATTTTCTCCACAGTCTGCCCCAGAGTCTGCCAGACCCGGAAAGGTCAGCTGGGCTCATTGGCAGACTTGGACAACTTCCAGAACCTTCACTCGTGGGATGACACATGAGGGTTTGTGGATTTCGGTGGCCCACTTGGGACTTCCCGAGACCTGCCCAGCTATCTCATCCTCTTCAGGTTCAAACACATAAGTCTTCATATCGTTTTTTTTTTTTTTTTTTTTTCATTCTCGGCTGCTCAGTCAAGGCGACACTATTGTCTCTGTTGAGCACCATCTACAAATGTGACCTTCGAGTCCTTTACCTTATGCCCTCTTTGCGGATTTCTTGTTGACGTTTGAGAAAGTAAAAAAAGCAATTGTCTTTCACAGAGAAGGTCAAAAGTAGGAGTTTAGGCGAAACCCGATGTCTATGCCAACCGGGCTGGATGTTTATCCTTGTGCTTATGCGTACGCATGCATGCACACAGTTATGTGTGAATCTCAGCTCGCCCTTTAAATTAGGTCACCTTTTCCAAGGCCTCCACTCAGGGAAGGTCCTTCAGCGTTCTGGGTTCTCTTAAGCAGGCGAGTGACTGGATCCTCTCTTGTTAATGTCATCCCTAGGCATCCTCCCCTCTCCTTTTCTTTCGTTTCTACCGTGTAAATTTACCTCACGGCCCATTTCAAATTTCTAAGAGACAAGGGCTTACAAGGATGAATGGAGCTTTCAATGAATTTAATTATCTAAATCTTAAAAACTATATTCCGTGATTATCTACCTCAAAGCTTGACTATCCACATCCATCACTGGACATAGGTTTCTTCTAGTTTAACCAAGCCTTTGGAATTGAAGTGGTTTTGGTAGACACTGGGGGAAGAGTTCAAGCTATTATTTTTCCCTAGTAGCATCCTTCTCCCTGGAGATAGGAAGGCTGGGTCTTGTGTGAGGTTGCAGAACTGAGGAGGGAAGGAAAGAATATTTGATTATTTTTTCACAAACAACCAATTCCTTTAGCACCTGGCTGTGGTTCCTGCTGCTGTGAGGAGAATAGCAATGGCTTTAATATTCCCTTCATTGTGCCTTGGAATCAGTTGCCTGTCATGCTGAGCTCTCTGGCTTTCAGACCAGCGCCAGCCCTGAAAACCACGGCAGTTGTAAAAGGGAAGTTTAGCCAGAATGCTTTCAGTTAAAGCCCACCTCAGCATTTCTCCCGTGCCCATGGAGTTTTTGCACACACATCTCCCCAGTCCCTTCTCCCCAGTCCCTCGATGAGGGGCATATCCGTAAGTGTGCAGGTACTACTGTGCTTACGTTAAGACCTTTTCATAACATTTTTAAATGGTCTCTTTTGTTTGAATTAAGTCATTATTCTCAGTAGCATCACTGGCAAAGACCAACTCTTGAATATTAGCTAGAAGGAAAGAGAAAACAAAAACAAAGGAGAAACGAAAATCTCCAAAAAGCAGAATCTGGAAAAGGAAGGTGAAATTAGGCTGGGTGTGTAAATTTGATATGGCCCATGACCACATGGTGGCGCTATGAAAACACCTCATGTTCAAGCCCCGAAAAAGAAACAAATAAGGAAAACAAAATGAAAGAGCCTTTCATGCAGAAAATAGTCTGTGTCAAGAGCAGAGCCAGCGAAGCGCATGCACCAGCAATGCCTGTATAGTCTGCTATATGCATGTGGATCCCGGCTGTAACCATTTTAAGGAGTAATGTTATAGGGAGTGGAAATTGGTATTTTTGGGAGGAGGGCAGACATTTTATAATTGATACTTTTGTAATTCAAACAGGAGCTTTAAGACTTGTTAAATTTTTACATTGACTATTAAATGCATTTCATCTCCCTGGCATCTTTGAAAGTGTGACATTTTAGACATCAGAATGATAGGCTAGGCTTACTACTCCTCAACCCACTTCTATTCTACGTTGAGAGCTTGCACACTGGGGACATTTATTTAAAAACAATTAGTGCCCCATTAAGAGAAACATGAAGCCTGTGGGTCACAGATGTTCTCGGCTGCTTGGGGAAATTGTCGTGTAGGAAGTTGGTAAATTAATACTCTGTGGAAAATAGTTCTGTCCTTTAGACATGCCGTCTATTATGTGACTCCCTCATGTCAGTGCCACGTTATTACCAGTGACCAGAGTCATGGTTGAGTGTTCCGTACGTGCATAAGGTATCCATTTACTGACAGCGAGATGAAAAGCTGGTATTTCACAAGTTTGTACACAGAAGATGAGATGTTGCTACAATGGCTCAGATAATCTTGTTCGTAAAAGCAGGAGTGGGACAAGCAGAGAAGGCCAGGGATTTGCATTGCTGAGCTCAGCCCTCTAGATCAGGAGATATGAAAGCATCTCCATTCCTATCACGAGGTCCCAAGAACTAACTCCCCTACGAGTGACATTCTACATGGCGGGAAATGGCATGGGGCCTTGTAGTTATTCACTAAAGAAAAATTCAGGGATGTTAAAGGGAAATGCCTACACATCGCAATTTGAATTTAGATAAAAATCTAATAAAATATTGTGAATTACTTTAAAGAAGAAAAGGACAGAGAGCAGGCCCATATAGAGAGTGTCTCTGTGTATGTGTGTGTGTGTGTGTGTGTGTGTGTGTGTCTGTGTGTCTGTGTGTGTGTGAGTGTGTGCACACACGCACGTGTGTTTAAGCTGGAAATATTTTGTAGTTGTTGTTACGTGGTAGAGTCTCACTCTGTTGTCTTGGCTGCTCTTGAGTTCATGGGTCCAAATGGTCCTCAAGATTCAGCATAACAAGTTCTTGGGACTCCAGCCCAGCACCACTGTATCTAACTCTGAGCTAGGTTTGAACCCAGGGCCTCCAGCGTACCAAGCACACACTCTACCACTGAGTTATACCCTGAGGGCATGTGCATTTCTTTTCTCCTTCTTTTACATAATTATCAACACTTGGTAAGTCAAGCTGTCATATTTTCCCATCATCCACACAGCAGGAGGCCAGGGGAAAGTCCCCGGTTCTCCCTCTAACTGGGGAAAACCATACAGGTTGCTGATGAAAACCATAGCTGGGCTGACTCCTGGCTGACTCAATTACAGAGGCATTGCTCCACCTGTAAATACAACTCATGATATAGGAATTAACCAGTCCCTACTTGGGAAAAAAAAGATGCTAATTAAAATATGAACCTCTGAGGACTGTGCCTTATTTAGATACCCAATGTGTTAGCTAAATCTGAGCCTGCAGCAATATAAACAGCTATTACGACTACTATGAATTGTTTTGAAGTAGTCAACAGAACTTTATATTTATTATTAGACTTTTTAACTGAATTATGTCTATTAGCTTGTAGAGAAGGTATGAGGAAGGAAAGGTGTGTGCATGTATGAGAGAGAGAGACACACACAGAGAGAGAGATAGACGGACAGACAGAGAGAGACAGAGACAGAGACAGAGACAGAGAAGGGTATGTGAAAAAAGTTAGGTTTGCAATCTACCCTCATTTACATTGGACCAAGCTAGCAGCTATTTCTGACATGCATATACATTTTTCTTCTGTATATGCCAACGCTTACAGTACATTGGGGATGCAAGTAACTTGTTTGGACAATTCATCACATTATCCTTAAACTATCCAGATAATTTGATGATGTTTTAAAAAATTAAGATACTATGTATCCTATGGCAAATAGAATTAAAAATTATAGGATAGTTAAGAAGATGAAGTATCCTAGATTCTGGAGCAAACCATTAAAAAAGAATCAAATTTCTAACTTGATTTGAAAAAATGCAAATGACCCGATTCTTTTAGGAGGAATCTTGAATCACTTGGAGAATGGTTAATATAGAATTAGTGAAGTCAGGCATAATCCCAGCTCTCCAGGCTGAAGCAGGAAGAATTCTGTGAGTTCAGGGCCAACCTGGGCTACAGAGTAGGGCCTATTCTCAAAGAGAAACAGCAAAATCCTAAAAAATCCAAGCCCTCAAAAAAAAAAAAAAGTAAGAAAGCAACCAAGAACATTTAAAGAATTATACCCATGCTTCTATGTAGCCCAGGTTGGCCCCAAACTTCTGGTCCTCCTGCCTCAGTCTCTTTGGTGCTTGTATTACAGATGTGTACTACCATGTTCAACTTTGACACAATCAGGAGACCTGGGGTTTGTGTCAATGTTTCCAGCTACGTCCTATAAATGGCTCTTAACCACTGATAGAGGGGACATTTATTTCTTTGTTCTGATGTTCCTTTATTAATTCTGCCCTTTAAAGGGGTGGTGAATACTGAATGTGGAGAATCTACTTGGAGGACTTGGATCTACAGTGAGCCTCCAGGTTTTTCCTCTGCTTTAATAACACAAGGGTGCTCTTTACAGCCTTGCCTATTTGTCATGTTCGAGTTATCTTTGCTGTGCTACCTGCTTGTCCCAAAGATGTCATTGACTTTTGCTTATTTGGCTAGTGATTTGATGCAGTTGAGACTTGGGGTGGCTTGCTTGAATTCTCAGTTCCAGGAGACCATGGGAGACATAGACAGGTACCTGCTTGATGCTCTGAAGCCACAGACATTCCTCAGTGGTATGTACAGCATGCTACACACAGCATGTGTTTTATGCCAGGCTCACATCCAGCTATCAGGCCTTGAACCAGACAGGCTTGCCTTGGGAGGTGGAGGCTACAAGAGAGGACTTTGTTGATTTATGCTCAGGCTCAAACTCTTAGGCCCAAAGGTTTTATTTTAGAACCGTTAGGATCCTTCCTTTAGGGAGCATTAAGAGACCTGTAAAAAAAGCAATCTAGAGCTGGCTAGCAGTTGGTTTGTTAGTAACATTGAAAAGTCATGTATCTTATCTTGGTGTTTAATCAGTTGACAAATATCATTTTCTTTTTAAAAAAGATTACACCTCTCCACACCCCCTCATTGAAGGGTTGTGAAGATTCTGCAGTCCTGGGTAATCCCTTGTGGAGCATGTCTTTTCCATTTCCTTTTATGAGGTTCAACCCCTCTCCAGTATGGACAAGGCAGAATCCAGAATCAAATGAAGATTTTTGGATATCAGGTGCTAGCATACATTTTCATCATTAAAAATAAGCAAGTAGGTACTTACTGGGTGATCAACACAGACTTAAGATGAGAGTTCAGGCCACCCTCAAGGTACAGATGCAGGGTGAACTTCTTTCTCAACAAGTTTATTCTGTAAAGAAACTGAGTCTGGGCTGGCGAGATGGCTCAGTGGGTAAGAGCACTGTCTGCTCTTCTGAAGGTCCTGAGTTCGGATCCCAGCAACCACATGGTGGCTCACAACCACCCGTAATGAGATCTGACGCCCTCTTCTGGTGCGTCTTAAGACAATTACAGTGAATTACACCAGAGCGAGCGGGCCGGCCAAGGTCTTGAGTTCAATTCCCAACAGTCACACACATGATATCTCACGGCCATCTATACAGCTACAGTGTACTCATACACATAAAATAAATAAAATAAATCTTTAAAAAAAAAATAAACTGAGTCTGTCTGCTCCAATAGCACATGCAACACAGTGAAGGTAAAATACACAATGGGAGATCTAGGTGGTACAGGTCAGGTTGGAAGCCTGGTGGAGCTTATCCTAAAGACTTCAGGAATGTCATCTAGGCTTATAGTTCCGACAGTTCCGACTTCGTTGACTCAGGCTCAGGAGCAAGCTAAACTAAATCCAAGTGTAAGACTGACCTCAGAAAATAAGAGATGTGTATATTTTCTCAAAAGAAAAAAAAAATCTCTGATTGCTCTGAATCGGTACTAGTCCTTAATTTTGCTGCATACAAGATATTAGAAACGTTTAATAAGGTCAGTTTGCCTGTGTGCTAAATCATGATTTCTTATTAGGAAACAGGACTAGAAGCAGGCATGCTTTGCTGGTAAAGGAAAGTTAGGCTGAGAGGCCAGCACTGCAAGGTTGAGACCACAGGAACTTTGGAGCCCGAGTAGAGAGGCAGCAGGGTAGAGCTGGTGACAAATCTGATGACTATCGCTTTTATCTGGGAGTATGGTACTAGCATAGCAGTAGAAAATGGCAGAAAGGAAGGGACTTACAGCAGCTGGGTAGAGAAATACACAAGTTTCTTTCTAAGAAGGGAGAGAACGTCACTGCGGGCTGAAGGGTCTTACCTGAAGTTAGCTATCACGTGGTCCTTCTGATTGGGCTGTGCTGTGTTAGGACTAAGGGAAGCAGAGAATCTGCAAGCAGACTTTTCGTTCCAGTCCTTCATGCGCTCCCCATGTTGAAATGCAGGGGCCAGGTATGTGCCAATGACCTTGGGTTCCTATTCTGAGTTGCTTTGGCAATGTGACACCAGGTCCTGGTGGTCTTCGAAGCTCAGCGTCTCTCACCTGATGTTTAAGGTAGGGATTCCTGGCACATAGCTTATACTGCCAGTTCCATGAACACTACCTTACATGTGCCTTAAAAAGGTATGTAATAGGGCTAGGGGGAATGTTATGTCCAGCAAAAGTGCCTTGGTTCAGCTCTCTGTGGAGACAAGGGCTGGGCCTTGCTGTGCAATGCTGAATCCTTGCAGACTTTCAGGGACTTGGACTTGACTGATGCATTGAAAGAATGAAGAACACACACACACACACACACACACACACACACACACACACACACAGAGAGAGAGAGAGAGAGAGAGAGAGAGAGAGAGAGAGAGAGAGAGAGAGAGAAACCTGCGGGATTTGGGTGGACCGGGCTTTATGATGGAGAAACTGTGGCACTCTGGTAGTTCACTATATTTATTATATATAGTTGAACAGAAAGGCAGGGGTCACTGCATACAGCTGAACAAGGAGGTGGTGGGGTTATTACACAAAGATGAAAGAGGAGGTAGGGTTTATGGTATACAGCTGGATTGAAGAGACAGGTTTAGCTAATTTCAGCATGTGCAGTCTCAGTAGAGGAGTGGCCTTCAGACAGTAACTATCCCTGGGGGACAAAGCTATGACAGACATCTTCTGCACACACTGTTAACATTTGCACTTGGGCCATGAGGGTAGGCTTTGCTATTTCCCACTGAGCCTCACCAGGGTGGGAGTCTGGTTGCAGCTTTAACATTTTCCCATAGATCTGAGGCAGCGGTCCCAGACATGGCTGTGTTCGTGTCAATAACACATACTCACTTAGGGCTTTGCACACTCAGGACTCCACCCCTCTCTATAGTATAAGTCTCCATTTTCCCTACAAAACCCTCCTCTGTAACCCATCCTCCAAGGGCTTAATGAGTTTCCTCTAAGCTCCTTGACTGTCAGGCACAACCCACAAAAGACTCACTTTTGAAAATTATTCAGGTGATGATCAAGTTTAAATTGTGACTCAGAGGTCCCAGGTATAACATACAGCCAAGTAGCACTGGCTGCCTTATGAAAGATTCTCCTGTATTCTGAATCAACTCATAGCCCAGAACAGAGAACTCTTCCTTTGTGCCGTTAGAGCCTCACAGGCCCAGAGGCTGCCATCTTCCAGGCCCTTCTCATCACTGATAATGTGTTGTTGTGAATAGAGAAGCACCAAGTCGTCCACAAAAGAGATGTAACCGTGGTGAACTTCCAGAGGACACTCAAGTGGACAGCAAGGCACAGTGGACCACCTTGCCAACCCATCACTTTCACCAACCATTTACCCAGCTTGGATCAGGTGCTCTGCCTGCCCTGCTGCCTGCATGCTGAGTGAGTCTCGGCAACGGTAATAATCACGAGTCTTTATGTTCTGAAAACATCACGGCCCTATGCTAGCATAAGTCACTGCTTGGTTGTTATCCTTTTTATTGTTGCTGGAACACAGGTTAATTCAGTTCTGTCCTCTGAACTGAACTTTAACCAGGTTAGGGTTTTTTTTTTAAGCCAAATTAGGACATTGCTCATAAAGGAGGGAAAATAAGACTTGAATTGATTTTCTGAATCTTGTCAGCTTTGTGTCTGCATATGTATATACGTATGTATGTGTATATATATGTGTATATATGTGTGTGTATACACCCTGTAGTATATTATATTGTTTTTTAAAAACACAGTTTCCTATGTCAATTTCACAGAGTAAGTCTACAATGTCCCTTAAAGCAGAATATGCTGATAGCCAAAGCCTTATATTGAATATTGATTCCCTCCTATGGAGACTTCTATCAGTTTAAATAGTAACAAAAGATTTCAATAAATTTTAGACAAAAATTTATTAAATAGAGTCTGAAATGGTACAATTTAAGTTGAGGTGTTCTATAGATATAGATATTATGATAGATAAGGAATTATTTATATTTGGTCTGGACACTATTGGGTGTTCAGGGTGAGTGAGTGTTTTAGTTAGAGTTTTGCTGCTGTGAACAGACACCATGACCAAGTCAACTCTCATAAAGGACAACATTTAACTGGGGCTGGCCTACAGGTTCAGAGGTTCAGTCTATTATCATCAAGGTGGGAGCCTGGCATAGTACAGGCAGGCATGGTGTAGGAGAAACTGAGAGTTCTACATCAGCATCCAAAGACAGACAGAAGACTGGCTCCCATGTAGTTAGGAGGAGGGTCTCATTGCCCAGCCCCACAGTGAAACATTTCCTCCAACAAGGCCACACCTCCTAATAGCATCACTCCCTGGGCCAAGCATATTCAAACCACCACAGTGAGGGAAGGTCTTCCATTCCCAGAGGCAGGGGCCTCAAGGTCACTTCATCTCCTTTTCCTCCTTGTAGAGCCTGGATATTGAGCACACTTCCTGATACTGAACTTTGTATTTTGTCAGGATGCTTCCACCTGTCATTAGTCAGAGAGCAAAAGGGCAAAAACTAAGACTCTTGATTGAAGACTAATCTGGACAGATGAATTCGAGTTGAGTTTCCAAAAACAAATCTCAGAATGTACAGTATGCAGATAAAATGAGAGATGATATTGAATAAGTTACAGTTCCAACATTTTCATAAAACCTTAAGGTTAAAAAGATAAATACACTGAGGTATGTACTCTTAGATTATTTCAGAAGAAGCAATATAGCCCATTTTGCTATATGGGCTGCAGTTTTATCTTCCATCCAGTGGAAACTCAGACACACTAGGGCACGCCCTCTGCATACCAGCTACCATTATGGAAACCAGTGGAATACCATGTCCAGCAAGATTTCTATTTCCAGTGCTTGTTGGAGATAATGGGGGCAGGGCACGAGTCTGGCAGCCGTACAGTCTACATAAAGATGGTCGCAATGATCATTTCTTGTGGTAATGGAGTTAGAGGTGTTTGATGATCCAATGTCAGAGTCAGAGCAGACAGTGGGTTTTTGTGTGCTTTATTCTCTCAATTAGATTTCTGTGGCTGAGCTACAGGGAGCCATCAGAAATTAAAGACAATTTTTCTCAATAGTATATCTTGAAGAAAAAATGATCAGTATGCATCTTTCCTTCTCTGACATGTAAAACTTGATTTTCTGCACCCTTATTGCTATTACCACTGTGGTTTTTGTTATTATGGTTCATGTGATGAATGGGCTGGGGATGCCTTTGTTCTCACTTGTTGGAATTAAGTTCTGGGAGGAGGAGTCTCCACCCGGCTGCTGGGAGAACCACATTCACTGTGATTTCCTTGAAGGGCTCTTTAGTGTGCCTCTTGGGATTAGGTTCACAAAGCACAATTTCTCTTCCTCTTACGATCCTTAGTTTTATTTACTAAACATCATCATCATCATCATCATCAACAACAACAACAACAACAAAACCATAGCTTTAAAAATCATCCTAAGTCACTGTAAAAGAAGACAATCAATGAGTCATTTCATTTTCCTCTCTGCTGAGTATCTGTTCTCATGGGGTACAACAAAACTTATTTTCAAAATGAGCCCCTGTCTCAAGACTTGGTGGTAATACTGTAATGCTATCTAATTTAAGAGATGATAATGTTATTACATTAAAGATAACTGCAGTTCTGGACCACTGATCAGGTAGTGGCAGAAAGGAAAAATGCCTGAATATGGTAAGCTCTGTAAAATTTATTTTCTTGCTATTTTTGGCCAGAGTCTGGTTTAATCTAAAGGCACAGAACCTGTGGAAAAGACCAGATGTTTGCCTGTCTGTCTCTAGTTCTATCAGTTTTGTTTCTCTTGAGGACGACAATAAATATGCTCAATGTTTTTATTGAGAAATGTGAGTGGATGACTTGAACTCTTCTATTTCAGGAGATAAAGATGTAGTTGATCCCTACCCCTCACCCCCCACTGACGGCTGAGGGAGATGTTAATCTCATCCCTTTAAATTTAGGACAGAATTTCATGAAGCAAAAACAATGGTCGTCTTCCTTGAATTATCGCTGCCAAAGTATATAAAGGCTTTATTAAGCCCTTTTGAATCCCTTTCAAATCTTTACACAATGATCCTCATGACAAGCCTATGGTGTAGGAACTTTATTTGCTGAGCTGTGCATGGCTCAAGGTGTTGACCTAATAGAAAATCTGTCATCTCGTCACCTGGGCTCTTTCTTGGGTGGAAAAGCTGCACCATTCCAGAAAAGCTCAGTGTGTTTATTCTATACTGTTGAAGAAGGAGGCGGGGTTATTGCATACCTCTGAACAAGGAGGCTGGGTTAGCTAATCTCTATAGGAGCCATCTCCTCAAGCCCCACAGTCTTCAGGCTGTAAACTTCTGGAGGATGAAAATTATGGTGGACGTTTCTGCATACATTATCAACATTTGCAGCTGGATTTAAGAAAGGCTTTGCTGCCCTCTGCCCTCTGAGCCTCATGCATGCACGTGTGTGTGTGTGTGTGTGTATGTGTGTGTGTGTGTGTAGGCTTTGCCACTCCTATTGGGGTGTTAACATGGCTGTGATCATGTCAACAGGACACATTCACTCAGTGATTCATTCACTGCCTACAGCTTTGCTCACTGCCTACAGCTCTTCCACTCCCAGTTTCTAGACAAGAAGACTGGGGCACAGAGGAGTAAAGCCACCTCCAAGTTCATATAGCTGGTAAAGTAGGGAAGAGAGATTCAAACTCAGCAGTCTACTCCTGATACCAGACTCACAGTCTCTGCCCTTGCTCGGCATTAATTCCACTTAGGGCAGGATGGTTCTATCCTGGCACTTTTTAGGGTAATGTATGCTGCCTCTCTGTGCTTTTCTGCCTGAAACAGAAAGCCAACAGATGAGTGCTTATACTATGCATCTTTGTCGTGACAGAGGTCCTCTACTTTTCTGTCCAAGTAGTACTGTAAGCAGGGCAGACACTATTCCTAACTTGGACCAGCTATGTTCTGATAACTACACAACAAGATTGTCAGTCTTTTGGTGACCAGTCTATGAATCTTAAAATTTAGAAAAAAGTATGTGCCTATGAAGCTGAACTTTACATGCATTACTAATAGAGATTTAAGATGAGATGGCTTCTCAATTACATATTTCAAAGGGAAATGTAGAATAATCCATAGCAGTGTTTTGACAGTCAAGGTCAAAATATTCACTCATTTTCTTTTTTTTCTTTTAAAAACAAACCGCTTTACTGTGTCAGGTTTTGAAGAGTTGCATATAGTGCAGGCCTTGTATAATTCCCCCGATGTAGGAGCGCTCATGCAAACCAGATAAGATTGCTCTAGGATACCACAGCCATTGACTTATTTGAATTTCACATCTTCCTCTAGGGATTATGCTTAGTGCTCTCTTTTATAATTTCAGTGAGTCATATGACAAGGAGTATGTCCCCCAATGCAATGTTCATATCACAGACCAGTACTGGGTTGATTTGTGGCCTTATGGCCGAAATTTGTTGACTTATTCAACTGTCCTTGTCCTGGACTTTGTGTTTTAACTTAAGATGAGGAACAACTTGGTTGAACTGTTTATTCTGTCCATTGGCATCCCTTCCAGATTTGCACCCAATTTTAACTTTTTTTAAAAATGTGTATGTATCAGTGGTGTGAATGTGTGTGTGTTTGTCCGCTCATATGTTTTATTTTGCTTTGTTGTTGCTGTGATGAAACATTGACTTGGGGAGGAAGTTTACTGGCTTGCTCCTAAGCACATGTTCAGTTACCTTTTTATAGAGCCCGGGCATCCCTGCCTACAGACTGTACCATCTATGATGGTCTGGCCTTACTTCAATTAGTAATCAAAAATATGCCTCACAGCTATGCCCACAGGCCAAGCTAATTGAGGTAACTTAGGATTCTTCTTCCTTAGGTGTGCCAAGCTGACATTCAAGATTAGTAGTTACATACAACAATGGTTCTCAACCTGTGCATCTCCACCCTGCAACGCTTTCACGGGAGCCACACATCGTATACCCTGCATAACAGATATTTACATTAGAATTCAAAACAGTAGCAAATTACAGTTATGAAGTAGCAATGAAAATAATTTTGTGGCTGGGGATCACCACAGCATGAAGTGTATTAAGGATTGCAGTACAGGAAGGTTGAGGACCACTGTGTTACATGTATGAGAACATACTTGTGTGCATGTGTGTGTGTGTGTGTGTGTGTGTGTGCCAGAAGCTGACATTTGGAGTCTATCATGATCCCTTTCCACATTAAGTATTGAGAAAATATTTTACTAGAGCTCACCAATTCAGTTAATGTTCTGGGTGCCTTTGTTGCTTTCTCCCTAGAGTTGGGATTGCAGGTGGCCATTAAGCCCGTTTGGCATTTAGGTGCCTGGGCACCTGAGCTTTAGTCCTCACACTTGTTTAGTGAGTCTTTACCCACTGAGCCACTTCCCCAGGCTGCTAATTTGAAATTTTAACTTAATCTCCTAATAAGGTTTTCTGGGCACCAAATTCCAAGCTCTCTAGTTGTAAAAGGCAGCATAAATAAAGTTGCTGGTTAGTGAGCAAAAAGAGATCAGAGACAGGAAAAGCACTAATGTGCCTTGAGTACCTACTATGTGCACATAGGATTATAGAACTGCTTTGTACTTCATTTAGTTCCCAAGCCAGTCCTATGGAACAGTTACAAATCACATCATTTCATGACTAGAGAAAGTGATATTGCAGGACTTGGTTTTTCTCCAGGACTCTAATAATAACCAGGGCTGAGATGAAAACATGGCTTTGCCTAACTGTGATGTGGTTGCTCCCACCACACAATGCACATAGTGAGTCAGAAGATTGGAGTGTGTTTGCTGTTTTTTTTTTTCTCTACCGCTTTTAATGTCTTATAGAGAGCCAGTTACTTTGTTGTTCCCCAGGATTCAATCTTGTTCAAGGTAGAAATTATTCTGTTTTAAAATTTTGCCTTTAAGGTAAGGACAGGAGAAGAGAGGTTTAGGGGAGATCCCATATAAATCAGAATATGGATAAATAAGTAAATTTTATGATAAATATTTTAATAAAATATGGAGGTCAGAGATGACCTTGATGAACAGATAGCCTTGGTGGTGACCTTGGATGACTGACCTGGAAGAAGAGACTCTAACTAGAGGGCGTGACTTATGCAAAAGCTCTAAGGAGAAAGTGGTTATGTGGAAAATGAAAAAGGGCAGGGTAGGCAAGCCTGCATGGCATGAGGGAGACAGGAAGGAGGTGCCTGGGAAGATATGGTGAGCTGGACCTTGTAGAGCTTTGGTAGCCAGGGACTCATAGGAAATCCCTGGAGGGTTTTAAGTAGGGGATTGGTATGACTGGATCATTTGTGAAACTCACACAATGAACTGAAAGGGCGAATGTGAAGTTGAGAGGATCCACTAGGAAGCTACAAGAATAGTAGCAGTCATGGCAGAAGGTGCTGGTACCTGCAGCAGGGTGGTTGGGGTTGGAGATGCTCTTCAAGTTGAGCCAGGATTACTGCAAGAATCTGCAGGACCACTCTGCTACAGATGAAAAGAATGGCTTCCCAGTGCCCTGGAGAGCGAGATGATGTCTTCTATAAATCTAGCTTTCAGGTCAACAGAGTAAGAAGATCCCACTCATGCAGTAACAGACATTATAACACACACGAAGAGAGAGAAATCAAAGAAAACCAGGATGTACATAGACACAACTTACTTCTGGAAGGAAGAAGTTACTCAAACTATACAACTGTCAGTTCTTTTAATTGTAGTGAATGCAATTCCATTTGGAGTGTGTGTGTGTGTGTGTGTGTGTGTGTGTGTGTGTGTGTGTCTGCCAGGATAGTTCTTAAATGCATTCCCATACCTATATAGAGTTGATGATTTCCCTATGAGATAGTAATATGGCATATAAAGTTATAGAAATTTAAACTGATAATAGTCATCCCAAACTCAGAAGAAGTCTATGGGCCAGAATAGCAACAAGTCCAGGAGAAATAAAGGGACACACATGGCTGTCATATGAGATGGAAGTGGCTTTTAGTGAAGTGACAGGATGTTTTGCAAATATGACATTTAGTAGTTGTGACAAGTGGCTTAATAAACTGTAAGAAATAAAGTATAACATGTTAGAAAAAAAAAACAAAGCAAAGAGAGCTTGTTTTTACATTATGATGTCAGTCCCAAGAATCAAAAAGGGAAAGAAGTTTACATTATCTGCAACTAAAATGTTAAAAGCAAATGAAAATAATGGAAGAAATAAACAGCACCTTATTCTGGAAAATATTCATTATATAATAAGCCCCGAAAGGAAAATAAAGTGTGGTGCTGGCTGAGGTGGTACATGCCTGTCGTTCCCTGCACTTGTGAGACTGAGGGATGATGTTTTTGAGTTTGAGGGCCATCCTGGGCTACACAGGGTCACTGGTAGATTTTTTTTGTTTTTGTTTTTTTGTTTTTCGAGACAAGGTTTCTCTGTGTAGCCCTGGCTGTCCTGGAACTCATTCTGTAGACCAGGCTGGCCTTGAACTCAGAAATCTGCCTGCCTCTTCCTCCCAAGTGCTGAGATTAAAGGCGTGTGCCACCACTGCCCAGCCCACTTGTAGATTTATTATAAGTATTCTACCTGCATAATAAATAAAGAAGAGCAAGTAAAACTAGTGGGAACATCATGTCTCCACATATGTATGTATGTTCACATGTGTGCAGGTGCACATGCACATATATGTCAGAGATTAACCTTGAGTATCACACTTCATGATTTTAGAGAAAGGGCCTTTGATTGATTCATGGCTTGCTAGTTCAGTTATGCTGGCCCATGAGCCTATGGGTCTCGGCCTCTTTAGCACTGTGATGACAAGTGTGTACTGCTACAATCAGGTTCTTTTCTTTCGTTTGTTTTCTTTTCTTTTGTTTTCTTCTCTTTACTTTCACTCTCTTTTTCTTCCTTCCTTCCTCCCTCCCTCCCTCCTCCCTCCCTCTCTCTCCCTCCCTCCCTCTCTCCCTCCTTCTCTCTCTCTCTCTCTCTCTCTCTTTCTCTCTTTCTTTCTTTCTTTCTTTCTTTCTTTCTTTCTTTCTTTCTTTCT
>JADRCD010192431.1:0-16299 GCA_019843815.1 Montemys delectorum
GGCAGAGACAAATCCTGCCCTGAATATCCCTTCCTAGGCATTAGCTCCTTTCTGAGGCAGTGTAATCAGGTAGCCCAGGCTAGCCTTGAAGGATGATCTTGAACTTCTAAGTCCTTCTGCCTCCCAAACACACCAACATACTCAACATATATGATGCTGGAGATTGAGTTGAGGGCCTTTGGCTTGTTAGGCAAGCATTACTCTAGTTGATTACATTACAAGCTCCCTTACCTGGACACTGAGAAAACCCTTTTTGAGCCTTTCGAAGGTTTGGCAAATGGTCTTGGATATGAGGGCTGAAAGTAATGAAGGTCATGGTGGGGTGACCTGAAGTGACAAACCTTCTTGGCCTTTACAATCCATATTCCTACCAGACCTCCATGACCCTGCAGTGGAACCTTTATGAGATGGCACACAACTTGAAGGTACAGGAAATGATGCGGGCTGAAGTCCTGGCTGCCCGGCGCCAGGCCCAGGGAGACATGGCCAAGATGGTACAGTTGGTCCCACTCATCAAAGCCAGCATCAAGGAGACACTGAGGCAAGTCCAGTATACCCATGCCTTCCCATGCCCAACCCCTGAAGGGTTCCAAGGTTGGGCTAATGGAGATTAGAATCAGGAAGGGAGATTTCAGGAAAAAATTGGAAGAGACAAGTGGGCTGGCAAGATAGATGCAGAACCAGAACTCTGCTTTTGTTTCCCCCTGGGGTGCTGTAGTGGGGGGCTGAAATTCCAGGCTGGGGTGGGAGTCAGGGTGGAGGATGTGGCCTGACACCAGGATCGGGGACCATCTATCTCTGAGGGTCCTCTTTCTGCAGACTCCACCCCATCTCCGTGACCTTGCAGAGGTATGCTGCGGATGACCTGGTGCTTCATAATTACAAGATTCCAGCCAAGGTAGGACTCGGGAGCTCTGCCAGTCAGATGGAGAAGTGGGAGCAGGCTTCAGTTCCAGGCAGATGGTGGTGATGAGGGCTTCTATCTAAGCCTTTCTTCCTGATCCTGGGCCATTGGTGGAATACCCAACTATGACAGTCTAGTTTGTGTGAAAGGTAGTGGTGGAGGGCATGGTGGGTAATGGATACTGGAGTCCAGGGATAGAAGGCTAATATGACTGGTCTTTCTGGGTTAGAGTGAGGTAAGAGTGGAGAAAACCACATGTGTTATTCCTAATGTTGTGTCTTTAGCCTTCATCAGGCCTCCAGAGGGGCCGGGCCCTTGCTTGACACTACACAGTAGGCAGAAGGCCATGCCTTGTCCTGTATTGGGTAGCTGGGCAGCCAGGTTTGAAAGCAGGGGCCTGAGAAAGCTGGGTTTAGGGTTGTACTCAGGACTGTGGGGACTTGGAACTGCTTAAGCCTTGTCACCTTGCTCCTAGACTTTGGTACAAGTGGCTAGCTTTGCCATGGGTCGAGATTCCAACTTCTTTCCCAATCCAAACAAGTTTGACCCAACTCGTTGGCTGGAAAAAAGCCAAAATACCACCCACTTCCGGTACTTGGGCTTTGGCTGGGGTGTTCGACAGTGTCTGGGCCGGCGGATTGCGGAGCTGGAGATGACCATCTTCCTCATCAATGTGAGTAGGGCTCTGGCTCTAGGACATGTCAGCTCCCTGAGATTTCATTGACCCCAATGAAGTCACTAACCCTCCTCTGTCAGAATCCAGGGAGTGTACAGGGCCAGGGCTCATTAGTCTCCCACAACTCTCAGCTGCTTCCTCCTTTGAGCTAACCCACTTACATTGACATCCCCTGATCATCTATCTGCCCCCACTTGGGAGGTGATGTGGGAGAGGTTATTACAGACTAGTTAAAGTCAAAGGCCAAATCCATGAAACAGAGCACGCAGGGCCCATTTAGACACAGTGAAAGGTTGTATAGTTTGTGGTATGTTCTTTGGATCATACTCAACAGATTGACCCTGTGCCTACCAATGTCATATGTGTGTGTGACCCAGGAGAGACAAACCCTCCTTTCTGCCTCCTTCTTCTTCAGGTGCTGGAGAACTTCAGAATTGAAGTTCAAAGTCTCCGTGATGTGGGGACCAAATTCAGCCTCATCCTGGTGCCTGAGAAGCCCATCTTCTTCAACTTCCAGCCTCTCAAGCAGGACCTGGGCCCAACCATGACCAGAATGGGAGACACTGTATGAACTGCAGGCTGGAGTCACATGGGGAGATGGCTCACGGAGCATTTGAGGGTGGTATCTCTGTATCTCCAGAAACAGTACTCTGTGATTATCTGCCCAGGTTAGCTGGCCCCCCCCCCCATTCATCCCCTCTCCCTCTTTACTGACCCAGGAGGTTAATAAACACATGAACACTGGGGAGTGTTTGTATCTGTCAGACTCCTAAGGCATTCATTGTCCTTAGGGAGATAGATGAATCCTGATCCCAGGTCAACAGTGGGATGAGGAATGTGTGGGGAGATGAGAAACAGTTATCCAGCACAACTGTGAACCTCCATCCCCATCAGTTCAGGAGCTAGGGGAATCTACTCTAAGACCCACGGAACTCTGTTGGGAGGACAGGGTAATCTCTATCCTTCTGGGTGGAACTGCAGGGAAGGCGAAGTTGGTGTGGAGTTCTGCTTGGCTGGCTGTAGTAGGAGCTCCTTGTGGGCTTGTAAGGACTTCCTCTTGAGTATGGCCATGACTGAGGCCTGTGGAGAAGCATCATGCTGGAAAGTGGCTGACTTGAGGCAATAGAGCCTGAAGACAGAAGGCCAACAGGCTCGCCATCTTCTGCCTGCCCTCCCAGTGGTCATGCTACAGGGGCTATATTCTAAGAGTGCAGGATAGTGTCTAGACCAGAATTTGGTTTATATGACATCTGTCCTGGTCAGGCCTATCATGTCCCTCTGCTTCTGGTTCTATAGCCTAGCCATGAGCAAGTGCCAGAACCTTGCTGGCTCCTGGCTACCTAAGTCTAAGTCCTGTAAATTGATGTGGAGACTAGGCCAGCTCAGAACTGCAGCCAAGTTGGCTTGGTCCTTGCTGGCTAGGCTGCAGGTTCTGCGTTTACTCTCGAGGCTTTTTCTTCTCCCTAGTTTATGACCCTCCTCCCATGTCTCTCTCTCTCTCTGTCCTTTATGCTGTATTTCCTCTCAAGGATGACTCAGAACTGTCAGTGCTGGAAAGGGCCTCCTTGCTCAGACAGACAGCTCCGCAGAGGGTAGATGAAGAGTCTGGAGTTCAGAGAGATTTCCAGTTAGTTAGAGTCACCCAGAGTGCTTATGCCCCAGAACCCAGGCCAGCTGGGGTCCCAGCCCTCACAACTTCCTGCCTCTGGCTACATTTACACACTTATCACCTGTTCTGCCGGCCACGATGAGATACTTGAATGGTGTCATAGAAAAGCTTCAAGCCTGAACTGAAGGATTTCAGATATGAAAGGTGTTTGGGGCTGAGGGGAAACATGGCCTCTCTCTTGTCTTGCACAGAGCTTGGCTTCAGGCATCTTGTTTCTAGTCTCTATGGTCCGTCCCTCTCCTCAGAACTCTCCGGAGGAGATCACCTTAGCTTTCGCTTTCCAGGTCAGGCAGCAGGTACCAGGCAGCCTCAGAGAACCCAGGACCCAAGCTGAATATGAAAAGAGCAGCCGGCCCGCTGCCAATTGCTTACTCCACAAGAGAGACAAATGCTTATTGACTTACAGCTTTTACTAAAGACATCTTTTGGGGCAAGTGAGTCCCCAGCACATGGTAAAGGAGGTCTGCTCCAGTCTCAGGTCTTCTGGAGGTTAGAGATCTCAATCTGGGAGTTTGGGGGTCTGTTGAGCTTCATGTCTGAGCTGGGCAAGGAGGGTTCCAGTTTGGAGGGCTGCTGGGGATCCTTGGCTGCTCCAGTATTCTGTGACACGCAAGTAGGGCAGATGAGTGCATCCCCGTTTCAAGGGTACATTACCTCAGGGCATCTTACCTGGCAAGTCAGACTTCTGAGATGCCAAAACCCAGTAGGCTGTGACTCCTGAATAATATTGGAGCCCATTTTATCACCGAAGGTGATGTCTAACATCTCTGAGTCCCTAGTGCTAGATGAGCTGGCAGAGGTAGTCCTATGCCCCCTGGAAGCCCTTCAGGTTCTGTCTAGGGGGTGGTAGAACCTTGGCTGCAAGCAAAATGCTGTTCGAGGAGGGTAGCAAAATCAAGATCTTCATTGTGGGGTGTGAAGTCCCAGGGCTGACCCTCAGGTGGGAAGCAGTGCTTATCTGTGGATAGCTATTTGTTCCTGGGAGGAAGGCAATGTGAATCTATTCCCAGTACTGATGTCATCTAAGAAGGCAGCTAAACATGCCTTTAATCCCAGCACTTGAGGCAGAGGCAGAGACAGAGGCGGAGGCGGAGGCGGAGGCGGAGGCAGAGGGACGGAGGCAGAGGGACGGAGGCAGAGGGACGGAGGCAGAGGGACGGAGGCAGAGGGACGGAGGCAGAGGGACGGAGGCAGAGGGACGGAGGCAGAGAGGCAGAGGCAGAGGCAGGAAAATCTCTATGAATTTGAAGCCAACTTGATCTACAAAGTCTAGGTCTGGGGCATCCAGGGATGTTATACATAGAAACCCTGTCTTGAAAAGCCAAACAAACAAACAAACAAATATAAATTAATTAATTAATTAATTAATAGCAGCTAAACAGAGAAACGGGTGGAAAAAGGTACAAGGGATTCTATGTGTGATGCCAGAGTAGAGTAAGGACAGCCTAGAAATGCTAGTATAAGCCATTTTTCACCTACAATGATCTCCTCCCTTCAGATGGGTGGAGGAATGAATATCCAGTTTGCTGACAGCAGGACTTCAGCTCAAGACTTCTGACACTTAGCTTGGGATCAATCTATCCCCCATGATTTTTTCAGGGCCCTGAGATTTGGGGTGGGATGGCTTCCAGCCCACCACCTAGATCCCCAGGAACTGCTCCGTTAGGGTCACTCACAGGCTGGTCTACGATGATGGAGTTTGGTGGCTGTCCAAAGCCATGTTGTTGCTCCTGAAGCCGAATGGCCAGGTTTTGCTTCTCTCGTGCCCAGTGGCGAGCTGAGTCCTCCAGCTTCAGACATGGAGAGAAGCCGTTGGAAAGCCAGCAGTCAGTATGATTCCCCCTCCCTTGAGCTAGGACAAACAATTTGGGCCTATGCTCTGGAAAAAACGCAAGCTCTAGCAGTAGCAGAGGTGAGGCGCCAAACACGCAGCCTAAGACAGTCAGATCTTCTCTTCGGTCTGTATGGAGTCCGATCTGACCTGAGTCCACACTGGGCCTTGACTCTGGTCACAGACTAAGGCTGACCCTCACATACTGAGCCTTAATTCTGTAGTCAGACACCGAGCCTTGGCTACACTTATATACTAAGCCTTGCCCCTGGCCATAGGCTGAACAGTGAGCCTGGCTCAGTCTGATCAATCCCAGCACCTCACTTACCTGGCTTTCCAGGGACAAGATCCGAGCCTGAGCTTGTTCTAGCTTGGCCAGGAGGTTAAACTTGTCTGAAGTACCACCAAGGAAGTCCTGTGGGAGCACACACTACTGTTAAGGCCCGAGCTGGGAGCTGAGGCCAGGAGAGCTGTAGAAGTACAGGGCTACTGCAAGAAAGGCCCACCAGGTGTGGGTTTCAAATTCAGCTGCAGATACAGAGCCTCACTCCTGGGCCAGGGCCTCTTCCTTAAGAATGTCAAGGGGCTTGACAGGCACTTAATCCCTCACGTTGCTTCTCACTCAGTATTGGGGAGTCTAACATTAAAACCTTTTTTAAGGTGGGATAACATATATTCCAGGCTGGCCGTGAACTCACTACATTGTGAGAATGACCTTACTTCTGTTCCTCCTGCTCCCATTCTCCTGAGTGCTGGGAATATAGACATGTGTAGGTTTACGCAGTGCTGGGGATTGAACACAGGGCTTCACATATGCTAGGCAAGCATTCTATCAACTGAGCCACACCCCCAACTCATACCTAATGCTTTAACACATCGGCTGCTTATGTACAAAGCAATAACAAGCTACCTTTAATACTCAGAATGTGGTTAAACTGGGAGTCTTTTTGTAGCATAAGGGCTCACCAGAACAGAGGATGCCCATCTCTCGTGCTCTGTCCGGCTGCCCATGCACTGGGGCATGGCAAACAGAACTCACTTCCTGGGATGAAAAGACACACTCACCTGCGTCCTCATGTCCCCATAACTCCAAATATTGACTTTGGGTTTGTGTACAGCAGGGGGCACCTGGAGCAGCCTGGGCAGTGGAGTAGCCTCCCGGGACACCCACCTGTGCTGGCAAGGTCTCCGTGTACTTGGAGTGGCCTGGGCCATGTGTGTCTTGTAGCCTCTCTGCCAAGTCTCCACCTGCTCCCAACTCCCTGGGATCCACCTGGGATGGGGAAAAGGGCTCTCCAAGGCTGCACCAATCCCAGAAGGTCCTGAGAGGCCCCATGGTGGGAGGGTGTCCAGATGGGAGCAAGCCAGGTGGCAGGTGAAGTCAGGGTTCAGGGGTCAAGGGTGAGGCAGGGCTTCGCTCTCTCCCAGAATGGTGGACGATGGTAAGATAGTTATCTTAGGAGCAAGGCCCTAGTATGAATGTTTCCAGTTTTGTTGGTGCTGGGAAGCCCAGGTTCTGGGCTGAATCGTCAACTTGGTTCATGCTGGGGATGATTGTGGGCTACCTGCTGACCAGCGCCAGCAGGCTCAAGCCAGGCCCATGTGACAACTCTTACCGGTAGGGCCTGCTGCTGCAGAATGATGGGAGCTGACTGCTGGCGGTTCTTTTCAAGCTCTGTCCGCAGCCTCGTGTTTTCTGCCAGCAGCATGGAGTAAAGATCAACAGCCAGGGTCTCTCCCACAGGGCCCACAGGAATGCCGGAGGCTGTGAACACAGGGGACAGGTGCCTACAAGGCTGGCTTGCTTTCCTGCTCAGTATCAATGGCTCCCTTTGCCGGTGGAGTGGGGTCCGTATCCCTCAGGCTAACCTCCCAGGTTGTTTAGATTCCTACATCATTGTTTTCCCCGTGTCTCTCCTTGTATTTGCCTCTCTGGTCACTCTCTGGTCCTTTGGCCTGGTTGCCCTCTGTAGACTCATCCAGACTCCAGGTGAATAAGGATCCCCGAGATTTTCATTGCTTTCTGGAGACTTCCAGACCCTCAGAGCCTAACCATCTGTGAAGACCGGGCCCAGGGCTAAGCGTACAGAGATACTTGGAGTATCTCACACTTTGTCCTTGTGTCCTAAGGGACTTCCTGACAGAAGAGAGCTCTGATCACCATGGAAGCTGTCAGTACTTGAGAGAGGAGAGAGTAATATACTCCCCACGTGGCCAGGGAGATAATCCACTTAATAAGGTGTTATCTTATCCTTCCATGTTTATCAGAGCCATTTTTGATTGACAGTTGTGGATGGCTGTGGTTTACACCAATGGGGAAAACAAACTGATACTATCAGAGTGGTCTTGTCTGTTTGCTTTGGGAAGGCAGAATAGGAAAGATGCCAAGAGGTGGGGACGCCAAGGACTTGGGGACTGCAGCCTAGGAGGTGGTCCATCCAGGGATGTCTCTCTCTGCCCCTGCCCCTGTGGTTCATAGGGCCTCAACCTTAGAGGTCTGGTCTCTTTCTACCTGGCTCACACACTGTCCCTGTGTCAGGAGCTTCCTGACAGAGGAGGGCTCTGATCCCTATGGAAGCTCTCAGTACTTGAGAGAGGAGAGAGTAACACTTCCCAGGGTGTCTCTCTCCAGCTCACAGACATAAAGAGAACTGACCCTTCTCTGAAGATTTTTGTGAAACTGGGGGCTGGGGGAGGACCAGGGCGAGCCAGAAGCTGGAAGGTCATGTATTCTGATCTACCTTGGGGAGCAAACCCACCCATGATAGGCTTCCCCTGTGGCCTGTTTGACGGTGCTGGCTCCTTCCTCTCACAGAGTCTTTCTTCCAATATCTGCTCCATCTTCTCAATCACCTAGTGACAGAGACCAAGATTGGGCTGGTTTGAGAGCTTCCCAAGCTCTGGGCTGCTGCCCCTCCTCCACAGCTGGCCCCAGCACCTACCTTCTCCTGGTGCCGTACAGTGTCCTCCAGGGCTTTCATCTTCTGCAGCTTGTCCTGGTAGCGTCTCAGCTGTGCAGCCTGTGGTTGCTGAGCCTGGGACAGAAGCAGCAACTCCTTCTCTCGATCATTCTTCTGCAGGGTGGAGGGGAATGGGTACACGGGAGTTACCCCAGCCTCGAGGGCACACGTGGGATCCTGCCAAACCCTGAACTGGCCAGCTTCTCTCCCCACTGTGTATTCTCTCTGCTCCAGATCGCTTCTCAGGACTCTGCCCAGAGGAGGCGCTGTCCCTCTGTCCAGCCAACTCTAGCTCACCCGAATCAGCTCATTCTGTAGGTGCTGCACCCTGTCTCGCAGCTTCTTCATATCCAGTTCATTCAGCAGTAGCCTCTGCTTCATGGACACTGCTGGGGTGGGAAGAAGCTGGCTCAAGAACAGGTGGAGGCAAGCGCATCCCAGCTCTGGGGCTTGGCCCAGGATTTTCTGTCTCCTATGACATTATAGCTAGGCAGGTTGTACAAGCATGTCTACAGTGGGGAGGAGTGGGAGAGGTAGGGGACTGCTGAGATGGGGACACACAATATCTGGAGCAAGCTTCCTAGCTCCCTGACAGTGCTCAGCTCAGAGCCTAGGCCCCAGCAGGTATCCAGGGGACTCACCCAGGCTCTCCTCCTCAGCTCTGCTCTGCTCTTCTATGCTCTGCTGGGTCAGGTGGCTCCTCAGCATGCTGTTTTCTTCCTCCAGGATGTTGGCCTGCTTCCTCAGTGCCAGGATGTCCTCTGCCATCTTCTGCATGGCCCGCCGGTAATTGTTCATCTCCTAGAAGCTCAGAATCCTTAGCTAAACCCTTACCTCATCCCCAATCCCCCAGGATGCCAGTCTACACCCTCACACACAGTGAGTCACTCTCAAGGTTGGTGAGCAGAGTCACTCGAAGGCTGTACCCCAAACTCTAGCAATTACCCAGAGAGTGATTGGGCATGGTCCTCATCTCTTTGGCAGCATTAGGAGGACCACACGAATGTGTCTCCTCAGGGACCATACTGATTCATGTAATGCCAGGGGAACATAGGGTTCAGGTATCTGGTAAAGAAATCTGTAGGCAACAGTCTGAAAAGGATGGAGCCATGTTTCCAGATTCTGAGTAAATCATATCTATTTCTTCACCTTCTCTCTTCTCCTGCTCCCTCTTCTAACCCAACTCCTTCCCAGGAGGAGCCTCTTAGACTGTCCACCAGAGCCACTTGGGGGGCTGAATCACCATCAGCTTCCCAAACAGCCCAGCATCCAAGAAGAGACACCAAGTAGACCCTGAAGACTCAGGTAAGATCGCAAGGTCAAGGTCAGAATTCAGATATAAGATGGAGGAGATGCAAGGGTTGGGGGCAGGGAGCCAACTTAGGTCTGCAAGGGCAATAATCATAGTCTTAATGATCCCTGGGCTTCCCTCACATCCCTGCTAAGTGCTTTAGGTGCTTACCTGCATTCAAACCCCAGCAAGCCCGTGGGATAACCACTGTACAGAAAAAGAAACCGAGGACAAGCCCCAGAGGGGCTAGCAACCTACTCAGTGTTCAGAGTAATGGGTAGGGAAGCCAGGGCCTGAAATTGAAGCCGACTTGTGCTTGAGTCTGTTTGTTTGTTTGTTTGTTTTCTTTTTTTTCCTTTCTTCTCTCTCTCTCTTTTTTGAAAAACAAAACACAACTAAGTCTGCCTATGTATGTACAGGGCAACTGAGCAGAATTTATATGCATTTTATGTGTGTGCGGGTATGCTTGTGTGGGTGCATTATGGGTGCTCAGCCTTGAGCGTCAACCTCAGAAATGAGATCCACTCCTTGAAAGAGTGTAACTTTTCCTTGACCCAGAGCTCATCAGTTAGGCTAGATTTCTTGGTCAGTGAGTCCTCAGGGTTCTTGTGTTTTCATTTTTTCATGCTCAGATTACAAATACTCCATCTCCGAGCCTGGCATTTACATGAGTGCTTGGCATCCAACTCGAGATCCTACATTTGCAAGGCAAGCACTTTACCTACTGAGCCTTATCTTGAGCCCTGAATTTGTTTGCCAATAAGATTCTATACTATTATTACAAGTTCCAAGCATGCAGTATCTTAAGACTACACACACACACACAGAGAGAGAGAGAGAGAGAGAGAAAGAGAGAGAGAGAGAGAGAGAGAGAGAGAGAGAGAGAGAGAGAGAGAAATCTGATCTGAGATACAGGCAAGGAAGATTCCGGAAGAGAATGACTCAGAGCAGGGCTTGAGAGGGATGAAATGGGAGGCAAGTGAACCCTCTGAGCTGCCTGTGGACTTCGGGGCTGTGGGAGGCCTTGCTCCTGTGGGTGGGCCTCACAGGACCAGCCTGGCCCCCAGGCCCCAGAAAACACAACTCTACATCTAACTCTCCTGGTCCCCAGCTGCCTGGGGGCAGAATCTAGCTATATCCCAGCTACAGTCTCCCACCTGCTGCATGGTGGGGCACAGCTTTCTGGGGGGGGGGGTCCCCAGCCAGCAGGAACTCATCGGACACCACGTGTCATCTGCCACTGCTGTCTAGCCTCCTGGCTATAGTCTCTCTGACTGGTGCCAGTATTGGCTCTATCTCCCTAGCATCTGCTGTGGCTTCCCCAGATCTATGCCCATCTGGTATCCTCAGACAGGGTGTTAACTGGGACCCTGAACCTGGGACCACACACACACACACACACACACACACACACACACACACACACTTCGGAGTCAGGGACATGCGTGGAACTTGGGACCTCCTGGAGGCCCGGGTGTTGCTGTGAGCTCAGGTTGGGGCTGTGCAGGTGTCAGGGAGTTGAACTTACTTCTGTTTCAGCGGTTGTTCCACTTAACAATCTCTTTTCCTTTCTTTCTTACTACCCTGGGCTTGCTGGCTCCCCTCTGTTGGGTGGTCTTCCCTTTATGGCACATCCCATCACTGACCGGATCTAGGGCTCAGAGCTTGGCTGAAGGAAGTCTCTGATATCTCAGCAGATATCTCAACATCTTCGGTCCTTTCTTAGCCTGCTTCAGTATGTTATGCTGCTCTGATTATAGCGGCCCCAGATGGGATTCCTAGCTTGTATGCTTATTGCTTCCATACATGCACAGTCCCGTGCACAGATGCAGGTTTAGGAAAACATGTTCAAGGATGCTCCATGCCACCCAGTATGTAGTCTTACACTACCACTTCTCTGGTGTCTGGTCTGTACGGAATGTCCTTACAGACACTAGAATTAATTGTCCTGGTACAGAGGGAAGGCCACACTATTGTGAAATGAACAGATCGTGTGGGAAGTTAAGACAATCCTGACCTTAACTGGGATGGGACGTGTACGTGCACATAGAAGACATTTGGACAAGAGGTTGCCAGCCCCTTGGTCCGTCCCATAGGGTCTGGCTAGTCCATGACTCATTTAGCGGATTATCCTTTTTAAGACCCCACTGTTCACCATCTCTGCAGTTCTGGGGTATGATGGAAATAAGCACTGATCTGTTATTTATACCCTTCCCCACAGATGAAGAAAACAGGGGCCAGAACAGAGAAGGAAAGGACAGAGAGAGAGAGAGGTTGGCTTCTGGTGAGGAGGTCCTCTGCCCCAGCCAGAAGAAGGAGGCTCAGTGGGTCCTCAGGACTCCATCCCTTGAAGAGTAACCCTGTCTTCCTCCCCAGCCTCTTAGCCCAGCCCTGCCTATTCACCCTTGAAGAGAGGCTTCTACTTGGAGACAGGGTGGGCTCCTGCCACATCCTCTCTATTCTGGCCAGAGTTGGTTTCTGTGGAAACTTCAGATGCCTCCATTTGTATGGCCAAGTGGGGACCTTGTCAGCACAGCTGGGCTGGGAGACCACAAGGTTCAAGCTGGCAGCCCTGACCTCTGGCCACAGCTTGCAGCCGGGCTGCCCTCGGGGCCACACTGTGCGTCATATCCTAGCCTTGAAAAGCACCATGCTCCAGATTTTCCTTGCTGTTTTGCTCTCCCATTACCTCCTGGGGAAGGGGCAGGTATGTCCTTAGAGACTCTGACTCAAATGCCACCATGCCTGACTCCAAGGTTCCTTTGTACCTTCCTTACCCACTGACACTCCCGACTAGGACCCCCGGAGCCTGTCAGAGTGAGACATGTCAGAGTGCCCAGGCTCTGGTTTCCCCAGCTGCCCAGGAGTATTGGTGGACGTCACGGCAGCCACAGCACACAGGGGCTTGAAAAGTGGGGTTGCTGTTTTTAAACTCCAGTGTTCCTCATCTTTGGGATGAGAAATCAGTACCCCATGACTAGTGTGATCTGAGGACGGTAGGAAGGTTAGCCCTGACTAGGACTAGGGTGCCTGGAGATAGTAACTCCCTTCCCAGAATCACCTTAAGGTTCTTTGAAAACATTATTCAAGAACGACCCTGGGCAGTGGGCCCAGAAACTCTGCTTATACGATGAGTCCCAGTTTACTCGGCTAAGGCCATTCCAGTGAGGAGGGGGGGGGGGTTCTCTGACAAGAGCCTGAGGGAGATGCTCAGACCCTGGTCAGTGCTATGGTAAAGTTTGAAGCATATTGCCCAGTTGGGGGAGGGGTCTTCCAAACACATCACCAATTATGTAGTCAGGATAGCCCTTGTACCATCACTATGCAGATAGGGAAACTGAGGTTGGAAGTAGTACACGCAGAGACTGTCACAAAGCCTGTGCCCAAAGCAGCACAATAACCCCCAGGGTGCTCAAGGCTTGCTGAGTGCCACTTTGTACAGTCCTGGGCCAGGCAGGTCCTTGAACAGAGCTAAGCTAGACAGTCCTTGCCTTCAGTGGTCCACTCTACACTGAGGGGGTGGCAGATACTTCCTGTGTCTGTGGTACAAAGGGCTTCCAGGAGGCCCGTCTCCGGCCTAGGAAACCTGGGAAAGCTTTCTAGAGGTGGCGAGGACCTAAGCCGCTCATGGAATATGGGCAGGCTGCACCTGGAGGGAGGAGGCAGAGGAGAGGTTGTAGGGAGGGGAGAGATGGGGAGAGCAGCAGTGCAAGCCAGAGACTCGTGCTCAGGAGCCTGGTCTCTGCTGTGGGGAACTGAAGGGCCCAAGCTGGAGGGGCGTAGTAAGGGCTCACTGGCTGCAAAAATACTTAGGAACAGGTGAGTATAGGGACCAAGAGTAGTGCTGGGTGAGAGGCCGTGGGACCCTCGCCTGGAGGGAGTTCCATAGAAACAAGATGAAGAGAGCGGGTGTGGACCCAGCAGCGTGAGGGAGCTTTGAGAAGACAGTCCTCTAGGATATGCGTCTCAGGGAGGGAGTGCATGTTCAGATTTGGGGAGTGGGGAGAGAAAAGACCAAGGAATTGGTGGTGGGTGCTAAGGAATCCTTGAGACAGGGACAATTGCCAGAGAGGAAGGTGAGTGGCAAAAGCCAGGTGACCACAGGGCTCCTGAAGAATGCCTGGGCTGTGGAAAGTGGTGACAGGTCTGAGAGCAGGGATATGGGGCCAGCAGGCTGCTTAGCTTCTGGCCCCCAGGCCCCACTGCCCATGCTGGTGGGCATGAGATGATGCTGGTGTGTGGTTTGTCTTTGCTGCCGCCAGAGGGCAGCCGCCTCCCGCCAATACTCTGCTTTCAGTCTGTCCCAAGAGGCAGCCAAGGCTTCCTGAGATGCCCCCACAGTTTGGGTCTTAAAGAGAGCTGAGTAGTGTTTGGGCATCTAGGCCCCATTCCCACCCCACACCCACCTCCCAGCCCACATGTCCCTTCTCCAGGTGATCCAGCTGTCCTTCCCAGACCTGGGCTGGTCGTGATGGGCGTTATCTGCTGAGAATCATCCATAGAAGCCAGAGAGGTGCAGTGACTTGTCCAGAATCACACAGCAATCCTTAAACCTCAGCTGGGTCCTTTGTAAGCTCTAGGTCAAATTATGGGCCTAAGGCATGAGGGAGAGCGTAGAACAAGACCCACAATGAAGCTATCTTAACTCCCCCCACAGGGGAATCACTTGTAGCTGACCCTCATGCACACAGTACAGGCGGGAAGGAAGAGAGCTGGCTTAGAAAGCGTTACTCTTCTCCCTCGCATTCCCACATCTTTGCAAAGAGAGAAAGTTCTTCTACCCAGCTAGCATACTCCACAAACCTAGAGGTCCCAGCTGCCTTTGTAGATGCCAGCTCTCCCCGACCCCCGAACCCAAGCCTGCACCTTAGGAGGCCCAGCTTCTTGTCTAGTTCCCTTGATTGTAACTGGTCTGAAGGGAGGCCATTCTGCTCCCTTTGCTGAGGAAGATGCTGGCTCCGAGGAAGAAGGTCTGGTTGGTCTTTTGTTTCATTCCTAAGGGGTGCAGGTATCCTGGATGTTTGTGAAGAGAGTGTTCTGTGGAACCCTGGGATCCAGGCCTAGGTGGAGGGGTCATGAAGTGCTACCCCACCCAGCTCTCTCCACCTACCCACCAGGGCTCTCAGCTCCCAGACACCTCTACTCTCTGCACAGCCAGCTTCTCCTCCAGGTCCTGCCTCCCGGCTCTCTGCTTTCCTATAGCTGGGTCCTCCTCTCAGCCTTCCTTCCTGGTGGAGCAACAGGACAGCTGGAAATGCTTCCCTCTCATGGAGAGGTGGAGTCGAAGTGTGTGTCCCGTGCCATTCCCCTTTCCCCTTCCAATCTTGAGCAAACTGGCCACTGGCCTTGGAGACCCTTAGGAAGTGGGGAAAATGATGGGAACTCCTCCTCTCTCCTAAGCCCATTGTTTTCCCAGGGAGAAGCCCAACTAACTAGGGGAAGAAGGAGCCATGGTAACGGCCTCCAAGTCATTGCTACTGAGGACACGGATGAAGCTTCTCCTCCTCTGAGGAGGAGAAAGAAGCTGGTCACTGCTGTCAACTAGCCACCATGCCCACACACCCCAACAGCTACTGAAGGGCCTGACAGACTTCCCTAGCCGCCTCTCCTGTTACCCTCGTCACCTCCCTGTGATGCATAGAGCTTTTATGGGTCCCTCAGGAGGCCAGAGACCTTTCTTGTTAACTTTGTATTTTTAGCATCTTAAAAAAGAACGAATCCCATTTCTTTAAAATAAAACATGAACCTTCAGCTTGTATAAATTGGTGCTGGCCTCGTCCAGTTCCTGAGTTACAAGGAACTGGGAGTCCACTCCAAGGAACTGGCATGGGGGATAGACAGTCTGCGATTTACTGAAAGAAGGGAGTGGTGTCGCAGTGGTTGAAGTTCAGTGTAGCTAGGTAGCCACAGTACTCACAGGAACATCTGGTACCTCTGGAGTCTGGGCCTCTCTAGCCTTAGTCTACCCAACTAAGAAAAAAAAAAAAAGCTTCCTTCCTATTGACCATGGGTGGGATGATCACCATAGAACCAGTGGCCCCAGAAGCGCTACTCACTTCTTAGCCTTACTACCACCAGAGGACAGGCAAGGGACCCTGAACAGCCCGGTTGGCTGGGACATTGAAGCTCAAGTGGTAGGTGGTGGCCTACAGGGGGACTCCAACCCAGCAATCCATTACACAAAGGGCAGTGCTGGGGAGGGCTGGGGCAGGCCAGCTCTGCAGCAGGATTTTGGCTGGAGGTGAGAAAAACCTAGGTGGAGGAATAGCCTCAGTGGATCCCTTTCTACCTGTCACTACCTGGAGTGGCCCCGGCTTTCCAGCCCAAGCTCAGCTCTGTTGAGATGGAGAGGTCCTTGTTCTTAGAGAGCTGCCAGTAGCAGTGTGGGTACTGGACATTCACCTCTGAAAGTACAGATAAGAAACAAGAGGTGAGGGAGGTGTCTCTGGCCAGCAAAGGCCAGGAGAGAAGCTGGAGCCAGGGCTAGTGTGGACATGGGCTGGGACTTCCTGGAAGTCATACCCAGCCTTTTATACTTATCCTTTGCTCTGAGGCCTCCTCCTCCAACTTTGCCCCATCTTTAAGGTTCCACCCTGGGTCCCCTTCTCCCAGGAAGCTCCAGGGAAACTGTTGGGTCAGAGTCTGGTCTCTGAGGCAGAGGTGGGACTTGAGTGGATGATGAGTGAGAAGAACTGCATCACAGGCTGGAGGCCAGCACAGCTGTAAGGGCCAGGCCCTCATAGCACACAGGTGGACATCATAGTCACAGGTGGACATCCTAGCCACAGGTGGACATGCTAGCACACAGGTGGACATCCTAGCCACAGGTGGACTTCATAGTCACAGGTGGACTTCATAGTACACAGGTGGACATCATAGCACACAGGTGGACATCCTAGCACACAGGTGGATTTTATAGCACACAGGTGGACATCCTAGCACACAGGTGGACATCCTAGCACACAGGT
>JADRCD010192432.1:0-29548 GCA_019843815.1 Montemys delectorum
ATTTTGCTTGTTAATTTGTCTTCTTGCCACCCATCAAACACACATATTCCCTCACTGAGAAATCCAGAGTTCTACTTAGTCACTGCAACCAGGATCCGTTGTTGAGTCCGTCCTCTAATAAGGTGAAAATGCCTTACCTCACAGTCAGGTAAGTTATGCAATGTGTAAATATGTACACTGTATGTCTCCACCCACATGCTGTATGTAAAATGATAAGCAGAGCTGGAATAGCTGTATAAAGATGACTCACTTAGGAAAGAGAGGAACTTAAGACGCAGTAAGTACTCAGTGGTCCACAGTGCTTCTGCAACGCTCCTGGGCATCAGTGGAAGATGTCTTTTCCTGTGGTGGGATGGTTAATCTTGACCATCATCTTGACAGCATTGGCAGTCACCGAGGAGACAAACGTCTGGCACACCGGTGAAGGCATTTCCAGAGAGAGTTAACTGAGGCAGGAAGACTCACCTCAATGTGGGTAGCACCATCCCATGGGCTTGGGCCCTAGACTAATACAGCAGGAGAAAGGGAGTCGAGTGGCAGCATCCATGTCTCCCTGCTTCCTTACTGTGGCTGCAACGTGACCAGCTGCCTTACATTCCTGTCACACAAGCAAAGCCATTTTTGACACTATGCCTCCCTTAGGTAATGATAGACTGTTCCCTCAATCTTTGAGCTGAATTACACTCTTACTTCCTTAACTTGCTTTTGCCAGTATTTTTTGTCAGTGATCTGGTACCAAGTGAGGCCACCATTCAGTTCTTAGGCCTTTGAAGGGCAGACTGTGGGAAAGTTAGAGATGTAAGCTAGACAGAGAGGTCCTAGAACACTGCAAACGGAGCTTAATAGGACATGCTGGTTGAAGTCTGAGAAATCAGAATGCTAGGGGCAATGTGAACACTGGAAGCCCGGCAAATGAGGTTTTAGTGGAGAGCAAAGATTAGGTCAAGAACTGGGCTAAAGGCCATCTGAATGATATTCTGTCGAAGAATCTGTACTGCCCATGTCCTAAGAAGCTGAGTGAGACTGAACAAAAAAGAAACGGACTAACTTGTTTGGAGGAGGAGATTTAAAGATAGGGTATCATTCAGACTGTGACATAGTTATTGGCTACCCCTCTGATATAAATCTCCAACCTGTGTGGGAGAGTGAGTGTGAACAGAACGATGCAACAAACGTGGCGGGCTGAGGAAAGGGGTGCAAGGCAGCGTGAAGCTGGAAGTAAGGCAGGTGCAGAGACAACGGCTGGAACTGTTGCCGAGACTACGCTTCTGAAGAGAAATCTAGCAGGTTACACCAGGGTAGAAGAAAGGTGTCCTTTGAGTAAGATCCCATCTATCAAAAAATCCAACCTGTGAAAATTCAGACCCAGTTGAGAGAACCCAAACTTCGAACGGCTCTGAAGGGCTTCTCTCGGATCTCGGATTCTGTGCAGGTGGGTACTGTTGCCATGGCTTTCTCTTTGTTGGTGCAGGAGAAAACTGTTCTCTGTGGTATGTTTTTCTGATTTTTTCAAGACAAAGTTTGTAATATATCTCCTGGGAATTATCTTAGTCTACCTCAAAGCTAGTTACTTGTTTTAGATAGGGTCAGAGTTATCTTAGGCTCATCTCTACTTTCCCAAAGTTGGTTTTAGTAATCAAAGAAATAGGTAGCTCAAGGACAACAATAAAAAAATATCTGAGAGTTAAAATACTATTCTTTTTCTATTTTTTTCTTCCTTTCCCTTTTCTCCTCCTCTTCCCTCTCCTCCTCCCCCACCTTTTCTTTTGTTGTGTTTTTGAGACAGGGTTTCTCTGTGTAGCCATGGCTGTCCTGGAACTTGCTCTGTAGACCAGGCTGCATTAGAAAAAAAAAATTTGTGTGTGCCAAAGGAATGACGACAAACAAGGTAACGTTCATTTTCTTAGTAGCTTATAACTTTTGGCAAGAGCAACTGAAATACTTTCAAATGGTGCAAATGATAACACATGATTAGAGAACAGGTCCCTGTAAGGGCCACAATCAGTTTTTAAATTATGGTACAGGGGAGTTCTCGAAGAAAGACCACCTTCTCCAAGACAAAAACCACTCAAGCAAGGTAACACCAAACAACAAAATTAAGTGCGTCTGAGCAGTGTGAAGTCGAGTGTTGGCGCAGTGGTATGAGGGTTATAGTGAGAAATTTATGGTTTGTTCTACTTGCAGAGGAAAGCAACTGAAAGGTTGCATATGAGGGCATGTTACTATACTCTGGTTCTAATTTTGAAAAAAGGAAATGATCGTATCTGTTGCTCTCCAAGGAATGACAATAGTCACACCACAGTGGAAGCAATTCAGGTCATCGGAATTAGGGCCCTATTTGAGCCAATGACAATTCTCATAATCTTTCCCCAAATCTTCTTCTTCTTTTTTTTTTTTTTTTTTGAGACAGGGTTTCTCTTTTAGCCTTGGCTGTTCTAGAACTCACTCTGTAGACTGGGCCGGCATCAAACTTAAGAGATTCGCCTGCCTCTGCCTCTCAGGTTCTGGGATTAAAGGCATTTGCCACCACTGCACCCCCTCCCCACCCCCAACTCTTGAGAGATTCCTCTTTAAATTTAATCTTGCCACAAAACACAGCTATTCTTATTGCTATGCGTTACACATCCCTAAAACTGCGAGCACTTTAATAACTATCATGTAAGCATTTCCCTTTGGGGACTGTCACCACTCTTTAAGGGTTCCGAGGTAAAACACACACACACACACACACACACACACACACACACACACACACACACAGTTAAATCTTTATTTCGGGTAACCAAGTTTTCAATGTGTCTCAGACTAAAAGATATATCCTAAAATGTTGGGCGTTATTTAAAATCGAACCAATGGGTCTACTCACTGTGCTCACTTTGCTCCCACTAGACCACGAACCCCCAGAATTGTGGGATAACCCTAGTTTCCAGCGCGTTCGAGTTTGTGACCTCTAGCGCTGGGCAGAAGCCCGTTATCAAGGAAGGAGTGAAGCATTCAATGATCGAGTGGGAAACAGAATATGTTCTCCGATTAAATGAAACTTTTTGAGAACCAAAGGCTCGGGGTCGCGAGGACCACAGACAGCACTCCTCCAAGGACCGCATTCCCCAGCGCAGCGCTGTGCCGCGCAGCGCCCCGCAGAGCCAGCGGTCCGGCGTTCGGGGCTCGCGCGCGGCGCGCCCCCGTGACGTCATCACGCACGCGCCCTGGGCTTCTCCGGGTTGGAGTGGTGCCGGCGCTTTCGCTTCCACCGCTGCTGTGCGCGGCGCTTTCCCGCTAGCCGCTCCGGGCGCCGTCTTCCGAGCGGTAGGTCCGCCGCGTTCCCACAGGCTCTCTCTGTGTCACTGCTCGCTGGCAGCAGGCCTGGCCGCTCCCACGCGGAGCGAGCTTCTCCTCAGGGCCATGTCCAGGCCGAGCAGCGTCTCGCCGCGTCCGCCGGCTCCTAGCGGAGGCGGCCCGGGAGGCGGCGGCGGCGGCGGCGGCGGCGGCCCCGCTTCGTGTGGTCCTGGAGGCGGTGGCCGGGCCAAGGGCCTCAAAGACATTCGTATCGACGAGGAGGTGAAGATCGCCGTCAACATCGCTCTGGAGCGCTTCCGATACGGTGACCAGCGAGGTGAGGCTTCTGACGGGGGACTTGCGGGCTGACACCCGCCCCCAGGCCCGCCTCCGATGGGCAGAGGAACCCGGGGCCCGGTCGCATACGTGAAACCAGCGCTGTCTAGTGACTGTTGGTCACGGAGTGGGATGCCATGTGGGTCGGAGGGGGTTAGGGAGCAGTCGCTGGGCATCAGAAGCTGGAAAGGGTAGGTTACTCTCAGGTGGGAAAATGTTCTCCCAGGTACTTTTCTGCAACCCGAGGCTGCTAAGTCAACATTTTTTTTAAGGAGTTGGTAAACCCCTATCATCGTCCTCATTACTATTGAAGAGAAGGTGTGTCCTAACTTTAAGCAGATAAGGCTTCAGAGGAAGTTTTGAATCTATTGAATTTATAGACTTTATTGAAATTCTAGATGCATCAAATCAAACACAAACTTGTGTGTTTCGTCCTTTAGCAGGATAGAGACCTGTTTGGTACGAGCCTCATACATATACAACTGAGTTTACCCGTAGTGTCTGCGTAACATATTGGATGCTCATTTTGATTTGCTGGCGTGACTGATAATTTGCTGAGGCTTATCGTCTGAAACGGTTTTGAGCATATATTTGACAGAAGCAAAGCCTTGACGAAATGTCGCAACAAATCCAGGCTGAAATATTGTGCAAGAGCCCTATACAGTTTTGAGAACAGAAACATGGGAGTTTCAGCCTGAGAATTCGTAATGCTTGAGCATACCTCATTATTGAAGGAAATACAGTTTTCCTAAGACAGGAATATGTTAGATTGTAAAATATGTCCATAGTTAATACCAATTTAAAGTTTCAACACAGGTAGTCTTTGGTGAATGTTTCAAATCCTTTATCATATTTAGGCTTTATGTATAACTTAATAATTAATCTTAGAATTCTGGGCTGAAGAGATGGCTCATTTCCTCTAACAGACTTCTCTTGCAGAAGACCCAGGTTTGATTCTCAGCACCCCATGATGGCTTGTAACCATCAAGTCAGCTTCAGGGGATTTGATGCATCTGACCTGTGGCCACTACACACATATGGCACACGCACACACACACACACACACACACACACACACAATTAAATAAATAAATATTAAAAGTTAATGTCAGAATCCTATTAGATGTGAGTTAATTACTAAATGGAAATACTTTTCATATAAGATATGTAATTTGATTTATACTTACATGTATTTTTCATGCTTTATACCTATAATTGTCTATAAGTGGAACCTTTTTTCTTATGTAGAAATGGAATTTCCTTCTTCATTGACCAGTACAGAAAGAGCCTTTATTCACCGACTAAGTCAATCTCTTGGCTTAGTTTCTAAAAGTAAAGGGTAAGTGTATAATTTTTCTTATTTTTAAAAAAGTATTTACTACAAAATGTGTCTGATTACATTTAAATCTTTATTTCTGTTTTAACTTTACATTCTTATATCTATAGTATATATAGATAAACTCATTTAGGTCTGTACCAAGATCAGCTTTTCTTCCTCCAATTCACTTTACTTCTCAGGTGCAGAAAATAAGTTAGAGTCTGGGAGATGGCTCATCTTGTCAAAGCATGTGTAAGCCAAACAACCTGAATTCCATCCTCCGAACCAGCCTTGAGCAAAGAAAGAAAAGTAAAGCTAACTGTGGTTAAAACAATAATAACTGTATACTCCTGTGGTAGAGTGGGAACAGGAGACTGCAGAATGGGCCAGAAGTTTGCACAGTGGTAGAAATAACAAGTGAGACCCAGCTTCAAGTAGGTGAAAGGAGAGAATGGACTCCTAATAGTTGTCTAATGACCTCCATGTGGACCCCTGAATTTATACATACTCATAAGTTTAAATATTTTTAAAAGGTGTATATAATTCCATTATTCATGTTAGGTTCTTTACTATTGGACTGCTAATTGACAGATACTTTTCAATGGAAATTTAAACTTGAACCTGCTTAATTTGAATTATTTATACACACAGATGTAGTCTGTTAGAGGAGTTTCAGTTTGATCATCAGTTTGCTTTTGGGCTTCAGGAAAGAGTACTATTTACTCAGTTTTGTAATTATAGCCTTTGCCATAGTATCTGGTATATATTCATGAATTATGAGTAATTTCAGAAAAAAAAGCTAGCTAAAGGTGAAATATAAAGGCTTCCCAAGATAATTTTTAGAAGAATTAAAGCGTCATGTCTATGAAAGACATGTTAGAGATACTCTTATTGACCAGGATACAGTGCTATAGAACTAAAATGATGTACTTTTGATCATATAGTCAATTAATTAAAAAATGATCACTCGAGAACTCCAGACTTCTGTCATGCTTATTTCATTCCACCATTATTTTTACCTATGTAGTTAAAATTTTATGAAATGAACAGCACAGGGGGATGAATAGCCCCTATAGGCATTGAGATTTCGGACAATGAGAAACAACACAGGGGAAAAGAACCTACTACAGTGAATATGTTTAGAATCTAGTGATTCCAGTTTTCTGTGGAAATGACAATTTTTAGATCAGGTTCTTTTTTTTCCTCTTGATTCAGTCTCAGGTAGCCCTGGCTGGCCTTGAAGTCTGTGAGTCTCAGGCTTTCACCTCTGAAGTGCTGCAAATGCAGGTAGATGTCACCACACCTAGCTAGTTAGACTATGCTTTGTCTCATCACTTAGGGCAGATGACAGCACTGAGAACTTACAGTTCACTCTGGTATTCACTAGGGAACATGCAGAAATATAAATGTCAGTGAAGTAAGAGCTGCACTTAGAGGACCTACAGTGAAAACTACAGCTTAGCCTCCAGTTTAATGTTCTTTTACACTTATGCATTTATCCATGTAAGGACATAATCATGTGCACACATGCTGTGGCATATGCGTGGTTGTCCATTGGCAACTTGCAGGAGTTGGTTTTCCATCCATCATGTGGATTCCCAGGATTGACCTCAGGTTGTCAGAGTTGTCAGCAAGTCTGGCCCCAGTTTAATGTTCTTATGGGGAAGATGTTGACAAAATTAAAATATAATGAAAATTGGGAAAATTAGAAAATAGTGTCATTTTCACCAATTTGTGGTTCCATTGCTCATTACAATATGATAGTTACATTATCAAATGAAAGTGTTGTGTGAAATATTTTCGTTAACTATGAAATGATTTTTTTATTGTAATAGCTTTCATTTATTTAAAGCCTGCTCTGTGACAGACGCTATAATTTACATCTAACTTCTTAATCATATGAATACCTACTTCAAAGTAGGTATTATTAACTTGGGCTTAGAGCCAATCATAATTTACTTATGTCCTCGCCATTAACAAACAGTAAAGCTGGGATTCCCACCCAAGTCTGTGCTTTTTAGAGCCAAGTTTTTAACCAGTACAACTTGGCTAACTTCAGGCATATATTAGTAAACCTTTCAGAATACATTTGGGACTTCTTGTGTCTGTAACATTTTACCTGGGACTGTTGGTTTTGTGACTTAAAGAAGTCATAAAAAATAAGGTCAGTTCTGTATGAATTAAACAGACACCCAGCCAGGAACTTGAGCTATTACAGAATTGCATAGTCACCAGCTTTGAGAAAAATATTCTTTTCATTTACAAAGTATGTGCTTGAATTAATGATTGGCAGGGCTGTGTTCCACAGTTGAGCTTCAGCTAGTAAAAGTGGCTCTTTTAACAGGCTCTCCTGGGAATGTAGTAAACACGTACCCAAAGCATCCCATGGGACATACTAATATGAACAGTCAACCGTCGCTTTTTCAGTATGTTCAGGGAGTTTTATTCAGATTTTTCCACCTTTATATGCTTCCCAGTATGTATTAACTGGTGAGGTTGCACCTACGAAGAAGTCTGCTAAATTTAAATTTTAACACTTATGAATAAATTAAGCTTCTTTTCCCATTTGTTATTGTTGATTTAAGAAATGGGTTTGTAGTATTTTGATATTTTAATTGAAGATACTCTTTTGACTGCTTCATTTTTCTTTATTTATAGTTGTTTTGGGGGGACTTTTAACATCAGAATTTTTTCATTGTTTCGTTTTGAGATTATTTTCCAAGTAGGAGTACATCATATGTGAACAAGTTGACTATACATAGTAAATAAATTATTTCTGTTAATATTCAGAAAGGGAGCAAATAGATACCTAACTGTGAAGAAGAAAGATGGATCAGAAACAGCTCATGCAATGATGACCTGTAATTTGACTCATAATACAAAGCATGCTGTTAGGAGCCTAATTCAGAGATTCCCTGTCACCAATAAAGAACGCACTGAACTCCTCCCTAAAACAGAAAGAGGAAACGTGTTTGCAGTTGAAGCTGGTACGTATCCCGGGAGCTGCCTTACTACCCTGTTATTTGGTGATTACTTTTTTCCCACCTTAGATTTATTTTTGAGAGCTAATATGGTACAAGTTTCTTTTCAGTTTTAATAGTGTATTAAGGTGACTAAGAATTATGAGAATTTGGAATAAAATAAAGTATTAAGGCATATTGTGCAATTGAACCAAGGGTTTTAAAGGTTGTAATAAGAACTGCTGTTCATTGAATGGTTACTGTGTGCTTGGCAGTATCCTCACTCGTAGCCTCACAGTAGCAACCACTGCGTGGTAAAATGTGAGCGGCGAAGAAACTAGAGCTCAGAAGAGTGAACCGACCTGGTAAGGTTGCTCAGCTAGCCACTGAACACTGCTGAGATGTGACTCCAGAGTGTGACCTTTCTGTGTCACTCACTGCCTTGATGTGCTGATCCTCTGTGTGGTACTTAAAACTGGGGCTTTAGCTTCTGGGAAGGGATGGGGAAGAATCTTCAGTATGCTAAACTACTCAGACAGTTGATATAATAAAACAAAGTCAAAGTTTACTCAGAAAAATAGCTTTCAAGGTGAGAAAATGATCTAACTGCCCGGTATAGACTTGTGTGGTTATTGTTATGTATGGGAATAAGTCCACAGCTCATAGGACAGATGCGATCATAGATATCAAAGAACTTGGTTTATTTATCTTTAAAGGTTTGGTTGTTTTGCTAGGCAGGGCTCATGGGTGCTATGCAAGCATTCTATCATTGAGCTATAACCTGAGCCGTGAAGAAAGTATCTGAAATGTGAACACATAGAGATCGTTTAGCTATTTTGGATAATACCTTCTTTATTACACCTGCTTTATCATACATGGATATTAGCTGAAATGCTCCATTGGAAAATTCACTGATCATTAGAACTTTGTATTTACAAATACTATTCTATTAGTCATTTATTTCTACATGCATCATTTTAACCATGTATTTTTCTATTTTGTATTGTTATATTATCTGTAACAGGTTTTATAATGCACATTATTTCCTGCTTAAATTAAAAATTTTTTGACATTATTGTTAGAAGCTTTATGATAAACATGAAAATAATTTATGTTTTGTTTAGTGATTATAGAATAATTACTTTTTATTGGTTTTCATATGTTATGCATTGGAAACACTTGAAAAAGACTCACTGTGTAGTTGCTGAAAGTAGCAGCCTGTAAACTCACACAGCAGGAGGGCAGTAGCTGACTAGTAGCCTGTAAACTCACACAGCAGGAGGGCAGTAGCTGACTAGTAGCCTGTAAACTCACACAGCAGGAGGGCAGTAGCTGACTAGTAGCCTGTAAACTCACACAGCAGGAGGGTAGTAGCTGACTAGTAGCCTGTAAACTCACACAGCAGGAGGGCAGTAGCTGACTAGTAGCCTGTAAACTCACACAGCAGGAGGGTAGTAGCTGACTAGTCGCCTGTAAACTCACACAGCAGGAGGGCAGTAGCTGACTAGTAGCCTGTAAACTCGCACATGCAGGAGGGCAGTAGCTGACTAGTAGCCTGTAAACTCACACAGCAGGAGGGCAGTAGCTGACTAGTAGCCTGTAAACTCACACATGCAGGAGGGCAGTAGCTGACTAGTAGCCTGTAAACTCACACAGCAGGAGGACAGTAGCTGACTAGTAGCCTGTAAACTCACATAACAGGAGGGCAGTAGCTGACTAGTAGCCTGTAAACTCACACAGCAGGAGGGTAGTAGCTGACTAGTAGCCGACTAGTAGCCTGTAAACTCACACAACAGGAGGGCAGTAGCTGACTAGTAGCCTGTAAACTCGCACAGCAGGAGGGCAGTAGCTGAGGTTCTGGGTCGTGAAGACTGTACAGAAGAACAGTCAGAGGAGCACAGGAAATTATGCAGCTTTATTTTTAATGTGTCATTTCAGTGTTGACCATAAACTTTCTGTTTATTCACTTTTGAAGAAAACCGAGAAATGAGCAAGACAAGCGGGCGACTCAACAATGGCATACCTCAAGTTCCTGTGAAAAGGGGAGAGTCTGAATTTGACTCATTCAGGCAGTCTTTACCCGTTTTTGAGAAACAAGAAGAAATTGTTAAAATAATTAAGGAAAATAAAGTAGTTTTGATCGTAGGAGAAACTGGGTCTGGAAAAACCACACAGGTTTGTTGTTTCTTTGTTGTTTATAGAAGGAAATTGAATTTATTCTATTTCATAGTTTTATGTCAAATTTATACTATGTGTTTAAAAACAAACCTCTGGTTATTCTACTAATAATTATTTCACAAATTGTTACTGAGTGCATATAAAGAATCTATAGGAAGGAAATCTTTCAAATTACTTCTTTCTTCCCTCCTTCCTTCCTTTCTTTCTTTCTTTCTTTCTTTCTTTCTTTCTTTCTTTCTTTCTTCCTTTCTTTCTTCCTTTCTTTCTTTCTTAGACAGGGTCTCTATGTAGTTCTGTCTGTCCTGACACTATGTAGAACAGGCTGGGGTTGGAACTCACAGAGATCCTCAGTCGCCACCTCTGGAGTACTGGGATTAAAGGTGTGTGCCTTCACACCTGCCTTGTTCTTATCTTTAAAGTAGTGCGTTTGGTCTTCAAGAAACAGAAGCTTTGCGATTTGTTATTTTGGGAGACTGGGCATGGAGTTCAAATTCCTGTTACTTTATCTATTAGGTGTAAAATCTTCACCTAGCATTGTAACCCAGTAATCATTGTAAGCCTGTTTGTTTTTCATTTATAAAATGCAACTGATACTTCATTTTAGAGTGAGATTTAGAGGCAGTCTCTACAGAAAGCCTGACTAGCTCCTATGGTAGGAGTTACTTTAGTGCTAAGATGCCATTGGAGTTTTTCCTGATGTTTCTGTTCTGTGAACCACAAACCTAAACAGAATTTAAAGAAGACTTTAGCCAGTTTCAGAAAGTAAAATAGTTTTTCAGTATTTCTCCTTATTCATGTTTATATTTGTAATGTAAGTAACATGGAGGGTATTATGTAGAAAATGAAAGAATTTATTCATTTTTTTGTTTGAGAATTTTATACATGCATATAATGCATTGTAATTAAATCTACCTTTTCCTCCCCTCCAATTTCTCTCCCATTCCTTGCCATGATTTATTTCCAACTTGATGTACTCTTTTTATAAACCCACTTAGTTCACTTAGTATGCCTCTTAGAGACTGCAGCCCAGCAGAAAACTGACCTTCCCTTCACCACCAGCCATCAGTAGAACTTCATGAGCCCTTCTCATATCCATGCTGAGATTTTGCCTGGCTTGCTCTTGTGCAGATCCTAGGCAAGCAGTCATAGCTACTGTGAGTTCATTTGTACAGTGGCACTAACATGTTTAGCAAATACTGTTTGGCTCAGCGATCTACTGCCTGTGGCTCATAGAGTCTTTCTGCTCTGGTTACAGTGATTCCTGAGCCTTTGGGTAGGGTGTCACATTGCTGCCCTATATAGAGCTGACCACTCCATACTCTTGTTCTTTGCACATTGGCCAGTTGTAGGTCTCTCTGTTAACTACTCTCTGCTGTGTAAAGAAGCTTCTCTGACAGGCTTTAGAGATATACTAATCTACAGGTATAAAAATAAGAACAGGGGAACTTAGTACTATATTCAGTTAACAGAATAATACTTTTTGAAATCATCCCCCAGGGCCTATGACCTAGTCAGCTTCAGGATTTTGGCCCAGTTAGCAGTATCAGGCATGAGTTTTGTCTTATGGAAGAGGCTTTGAATCCAGTCATTAATTGGTGGTTTACTCCCATAAAATTTATACCACTGTTGTTCCAGTTGGCATATCTTGCTAGGCCATTAGCTACTATAGCATATAGTGCTCATATCTGGGTAAGACTGTTGATGATTTTTCTCCCATAGTAACAAACATAGCATCCTTAGCACTTTGTAAACTAGTCAGTAGGGAGAATGCTTCCAGTTCAGCAGCTTGATTTTTCCATGTCCTGTGCCTCAAGAATGTAGTGTCTTTAGTAATAAGGTCTTACCCAATTCTGGAGGCAATGGTGGCAGTAGTCTGTAATGTAATGGGACCCTACTGACCAATGGCTCAAAAAGATGTAACCCTACTTTTCTTTCTGAGAGCATATTGTGTCTGGGAGAAGCATTGTCCTTCATTATAGATAGGCAACTCTGTTTCAACTCCTTTTATATAATGTGAATTATTTTATGAAGCTTGTACAGTAATAGGTCTTCATGTGGCATTATTAGAGGCCTTTGGTGTTATTTCTTTTCATCCTCTCTCCTCTACTTTGCTCTCTGCTCCTCTACATCAGTTGAACCCTTCCTATTCCATTATTCTCCTTTTCCAAATGCATTTTACCTTTTTTTTTTTTTTTTTTTTGGTTTTTCGAGACAGGGTTTCTCTGTGTAGCCCTGGCTGTCCTGGAACTCACTCTGTAGAGCAGGCTGGCCTTGAACTCAGAAATCCGCCTGCCTCTGCCTCCCAAGTGCTGGGATTAAAGGCGTGCACCACCACTGCCCGGCTGCGTTCTACCTCTTTCCCCTTGAAACTTCTCACCCTCATTCTCCTTAGCTTACTCACTTCTGTTTGATATTCCAGTTCATACTGTAGTTATCATATTACATGTATGAGAGAAAATTTACAGCATTTGTCTTTCTGGGTCTGAGTTATTTTTGTATGATTTTGTACTACATGCATGCAGTGCCTACAGGGACCAGAAGAAGGTCTCTGATCATCAGGGTCTGGAGTTACAGGTGTTTGTGAGCTTCAATGTGAGTGCAGGAAATTGAATGAACACAGGTTCTCAGGAAGGATAGTGAGTGCTCTTAACTACTGAGCCATCTTTCTAGACCCAATAGGATTTCTTACTTTAAATATTTATGACCCTCCTGAATTTTATTATAGGAAAGTATTTGGGATTGTAGGGTATTTTTATTCTTGTGATGATTTTGACTATTAAAAACCTCCCAGCGGAACCTTGTCATTTCCTTGTCTTTATAGGATAATTTGGGGGAAGCTAACCTACGGTAATGATCAGTAACATCCAGGGTTACATACTCAGTATATTCTGATCATTTTTTGTTTTCAGTAATATTTGAAGGTCTTCTTTACTTTGGATATTTTTTGTTAGATTTCATTTAAAACATTTAGGTTTAGTTTTCATTGTGAACAAAAATCTCTTAAAACTATACTTTCTCATTGATTATTAGCAGTTATATGAGACTTAGTGGTATAAAGATTAATGTCAACATATTATGGACATTTGAAATTTGATGTTTATTTGATTTGGTGTGATATTTCTGGGTATGCAAAATGAATACCTTATAGTGTTTTAAAATTTTTGGTTTAGATTCCTCAGTTCCTGTTAGATGATTGCTTTAAAAATGGCATCCCCTGCCGAATATTTTGTACTCAACCAAGACGATTAGCAGCTATTGCTGTGGCTGAAAGAGTTGCTGCAGAGAGAAGGGAAAGAATTGGTCAAACAATTGGTTATCAGATCCGATTAGAAAGCAGGTAAAGACAGTCTTCTTACCTTTAATCATGCTTAAAGCTAGTTAAGTGTATATATTTAACTAAAAATAGAGGATTAAATAATCATGTGAAATGGAAGGGGGGAAGTCCCACCCCTAGACAGAGAACACAGGAAATGAATTACTGTGAAAGAGGGTAAATTAAGTGGTCAACTCTGAAACCATGAACCCATGAACTGGACTTAACAGGTCATCTTGAGCTGTTTGTGCACATATATGCAACAATAATAAAAAGGGTATCATTTGATAATGTGTGGAACAGGGGAGGGGCTGGGTGGAGGGAGGGAAGGGAGGGGGAAGTTTCTTATGCTGGAGCCATTCCCCAGCAATGGCCGGGTCTGCAGAGGAGATAAGGAGTCTGAGAGGGAGGAGTGAGTCAGGCATGGTGGTCCGGGGAATATTGCAGTGCTTCTCTGTTTATCAGAACTAAGTAGGCAAGGATAGCTACATTCATGTTGTTCCAAAACATAGATTCTATCATTTTTGTCCTTGGACATGTGTTTTAACTTCTTCTTCATCTTAAGTTTAGTCATCATTAATTAACAGTGACAGAACAGAGTTATCTTTTATAATCATTTTCCCTCACCAACTCCATAGCCCAACTTTTAAGAATCTAGAGGCACATTTTGACAAAGCATGGCAGCTCATTCTCATGTTAGTAGCTCTTGAGTGTCAAGGGTACTAGACAGAAAGAAAATCTCCAAGCCAGCCTAGGCAATTTGCCATCTCCCAAGCACTGTATTATCGACTTTTAATGGTCAGAGTGTTAATTGTCATTAGGCCCAAGAAAAGTCTTCAGTCCAAAGCTGCTATGGTTATTCAGTTTCTGCTATAATATAATGTTTATATCTTTGTAGAATTTATATGTCTAATCTTGGTATTCTTTTGTTCCTTGGTCATATGACACCACAATGGCCCAGTACAAGCTAACTTTTCTAAGAAGGGAAGGTCTTAATACTTCTTTTTTTTTTTTTAAATCATTTATCCTTACCAGCTATTCTTTGCCTATCAGTATAAGCCCATGCGTAGGACAGAGATAACTCCAGTCAGTCTAACTTTGTTGCTGTTTCTTTTCTTTGAGGGGCATACCATACGTGGACCCCAGTCTTATATTCCACATAATCTCCTGAGTGTATATTAAGAAGTGGCTTTTAACCTGATCTTCTACCAACTTCTCTAGCCCGTTGAATCTTGTTTACGTTTTTAAGCTTACTTTGTTCTGATTATCTTGTTCCTGAGTAAGTTCAGGGGCAGATGTTCCAAGAGTATCTTGGAACCACATCCTCATAAGGGGATATCTGGGTGTCTTTATTTGAATCACAACCTCTAGGGCATAAGGAAGGCCTTTCTAGTAACATCAGATAGGCTATCTCCCTAAAAGCAGGAGGGCAGTATGCTCAGGACGTTCCTGGGGAAGCTTAGAAGCAGTGCTCCTGGAGGAAGGCATAAGTGAATCATAAGGAATTTCCCATCAACCCAACCTCCCCAAGTTGTACGAATACTAAAAGCCCTGTAAGCATGCAACACGTGGGGATCAAGACCAGAAGTGGAAGATGGCATGGTGACTGTAGCACGCTGCTCAGCCTTGCTGGATCTTTGTCAGTGCTGTGCTGGCTTTATGGCTTTCACTGTTCCCAGTAGATATGGCTGTGCCAGATTTAATAATGTTTTATTTAATATGTAAAAAAAAAGTCATAGAAGACAAAAAGTTAACTGATAGTTTTGCTACTACATTCAGATATTGATACCGTATCTAAACTTAGGTTTTGAACAGCTGAGCCATAGGTATAAGTCCTGTTTCAGTGTCATGATCAAGTACAAGCTGTTTCACCTTGCTGAGACTTTGTATTATATATGAGGGAACTATCCCATCTAAAGTCTAGAACATTGATTTACTGAATTGAGATAAGAACTCAGTAAATGATAGTGGTTCAGTTTTAGTGATGGTGTGCAACTGAGCATACCTTATCCATAATGCTTGGGAGCAATTGTATCAGATTTTAGAGTATTTTGGATTTGGATATTACAGTAAAGTAAACTTTACTGCTTGAGTTTCTAGAGTGTCTGAGATCAGAAGCGAGACACTGGGGAGTTTGGACCTCTAGACTGAGGATGTTTGGCCTGCTGTGGCCTTGACAATGTCAGTAGTTCTTGGTTCATAGCAATAAGGTTTTTTTTACTTGTACTGTAATTTTTTTTACCGAACTAAGTTTTTGAAAGTTTTTTTAAACTTACTTATGTTCTTTAACAACATAACTAAATTAAAAGCTGTTACTGAAAAAAAAAGCTGTTACTGATAAAATTTGTGATTGTCAGATATTATGTACATATTATAACTTTTCAAACAAGTCAGTATACCAATACATTAATAATATTCAAAACAATAGTTTGCATATTATATTCATAATATTTGTTAAACTGTATGTACAGCAAACATGTAAAGTAATTGTATTTTAATGATGTAAAAGATTTGTAATTATGCACTTTATTTTGATTTTTAAAAAGGGTTTCGCCAAAGACACTTCTGACATTTTGCACTAATGGGGTATTGCTTCGTACATTGATGGCAGGTGATAGCACATTGTCAACTGTGACCCATGTTATTGTGGTAAGACTATTGCTGAATTTGCCATGTGATAATGAGACAGCTTAATATTTAATTACATAATGATACTTTTAGAATAGGGTAAAGGGAAAATGAATTATTGTTTTTAGTAGATTATGTTCAAGATAATTTGGTATAATAGAAATATATCTTATATTATATAAAGGTGCTATTACTTTTGGGTTTTATGGGAGTAATAACCAAATAAAACGATTTTTGAAAATATGTTCATCAATGAAAATGATGTATATAATTAGAATTTTCTAGAAAGTTCTAGTCTCTATACTTAGCGTCCCAATTAATCCTTTATTGCCATAGATTTCTTAATTGCAACTATATACTTTATAGTTATTTAATTTTGTGGTTAAGTTGCAAATTTAATTACCTACTTGTTAAGTTAAAAACTACTCTCTTACTAAAGTATTCTAAGCTTCTTTTCCTAGTTTGTATCAGAAAAAATAGATTAAGTTGTAATAGTCTTTAATAAACAGGTTTTAGAAACCTTGCCTAACCAAATGACTCACTTGATCCCTAGTATTAAAAGTTGCATGTACATAGGGGCTTTTCTTTGTTTGAGACAGGGTCTTGCTATATCGCTTAGGCTTCCATCTTGCCATCTTCAGCCTCCTCAGTAGCTGAGATTACAAGGATGTGCTACCATGCCTAGCTAGACATATATTTAAATTGATTCTGTTCATATTAAGACTGCATTTAATAGACTAAGGTAATTTAGAGTTTTTAATAGTTTTTTTGTAGTTTTAGAGTCTATAAAAACTAATAGTACTTTGTCATTTACTGTAAGTTGTTAATGTACAATGATTTCTGTATTGTATATTATGCAAATTAGTCTGTGGTATTGACTGATCTTTCCTTTCTTAATTTGAGCAATGTAAATCCAGCAGTAGTTTCTGTTAAAGATGAATCATCCACAGTATTTTACCTGATCCATGGTTTTGTTTCTGTTTCTGTTCCTTGCAGGATGAAGTGCATGAAAGGGATCGATTCAGTGATTTTTTACTTACAAAGTTAAGAGATCTGTTGCAAAAGCACCCAACTTTGAAACTAATTCTTTCTAGTGCTGCCTTGGATGTGAATCTCTTCATAAGATATTTTGGAAGTTGTCCAGTGATATATAGTACGATTATCCGTTATCTTCTTTAATTTCTTTGAAGTAAAACTTTGCAGTGTGATTGTGTTTTATTTTTATTTTTATTTTTTTAACAGAAATTCAGAAATATTGTGAAGTAAAGGATATTCATTTATGCTTCCCATGAGACAGGCCTTAAGTGGTCTGTCTCTACTTTGGTCTCTCTTTTGCATCTGTAGCTTTCTGATGCTGTGTAGCAAATCCAGTGATCTAATCTTAAAAACAAATGAGCTTTTTTTTTTTGTCCTGTGTTTCTCTTTAAACACAGCTCTGCACTTTATTGCCTGCTTTCTTGGAATGGTCTTCTGTACTGTCCTGTTCATCCGCTTGCAAACCCCAGGCTCAAGACTGTCAAAATCCACACGTATTCTGGGTGGGTGACATTTGTTCTTAGCCACCAACATTAGGCTTCCTCTCCCTGGACACTTTATTTCTTTCACATTTTGTCTTGTGAATATCTGGGCCAGCTACCTCTTTACATTGTCTCTCATCCTGAGACTGGCAGTTAGAATTTAGGCTCCTTGAGTTGTTGAATCTTCACTTGAATAATTTTGGTTTCAGGCCCCCTAAGTTTTGTCAGTTTTTTTTTTTTTTGTTTAATTCTTTTTTTATTATTATTATTAGATATTTTCTTTATTTACATGTAAATTTTCCCTTTCCCAGGTTCTCCTCCAAAAAACAAACAAACAAACAAAAACAACAAGAACAAACCCCTTTTGCCTCCCCCCTCCCCATGCCTGCCACCCCACCCTCTCCCACTTATTGGCCCTGGCATTCCCCTACACTAGGGCACAAAACCTTCACAAGGCCGAGGTCCTTTCCTCCTATTGATGATCGAATTTGCAATCCTCTACTATACACATGCTGCCAGAACATTCAGTCCCACCCCTTGATTGGTGGTTGGGTCCCTGGGAGCTCTGAGGGTACTAGTTAGTAATTGTTGTTCGTCCTAAGGGGCTGCAAACCCTTCAGCTCCATAGAACCTTTCTCTAACTCCTTCATTGGGGACTGTGTACTCAGTTCAATGAATGGCTGTGAGCCTCTACATCTGTATTAGTTAGGTATTGTCAGAGCCTCTCAGGAGATAGCTATAAGTTTTGTCAGTTTTAAACAATAGATTTCCTATTAGTATTACTCACTACCTCTAAGTGGGGTGGGGGGAGGCTTTCTACTTCTGACCTGTCCTGCTAGAGAAGTCATTTATCCCAGTAAAGCCCACCACTGGAATTGAGTTCTTATGGTTAAAAACTGTAGTCCCTTTTCTCCTTGGTTGCCAAGTTTACCTTCTAGATGTGGCTCTGCTTCCCTTCCGTCTGCTAGAGAACTGTGCATCCTTTCTCCTTGCTTGTGGTTTTGTTTCCCTGCACTCCAACCATACTAGGACTTCCTTTGTATGTTTTCAAAGCTCTTACTTACTCCTCCACTGGAGGAGTCACAGGAAGGCATTTTTTAGTCTACCATCGTATTTAGGGGACTCTTCGTCATTTTATGAATAGATTCACTGTACAAGTTTTCTAAAGAATGATTGATTGACATTTTTTAATTGTTAGGAGCTGTTCACTTAGCATTTTTATTGAAAATTACATTTTATTCATTTTGTATGAGTGTGTGTGTGTGTGTGTGTGTGTGTGTGTATGTGTGTGTGTGTGTATGCATAAATGCCGTAGTACTTGAGTGATTGTCATAGGACAGCTTGTGGGAATTGGTTCTCTCCTATCTAATGTAGACCCCCATTTGGGAATTCTTAATAATATTATTTTGGTGCTGATTTAATTACTAAGCCCAATATTTAGATTTTAGGCAAAAGTTTTATATCTTCTGCGACATCTCATGGTTTTGTGTGTGTGAATTCTCAGATCTTAGTTTGTTTGGGATCCTTCTTCTTGAATCTTGTTCTTCATTATCGTGTTTTCTCTCTGGGCTTCTCTTAATTTGCATGCACCTGATATATTGGTTATTTTTTAGTCTTTATTCCCTTAATCTCTTTCCTTTCTGTTTCTATTCATTCTTATTTCCTTCTCTCTTCCTGCTTTTGTTTTACAACTTTACTAGCTATTACAGGTGGACATTTCACTGCCCCACTCCCTTTTTAATGCTCGTAGCTTCTATTTTCCGTTTTATACTGATGATTGTCCTTCAGAGTTTTGGATGTAGAATTTATAGACATCACTTCTAATATGTCCAAAGCTTAATATTTAATACATAAATTATGGTTTTATTTTGTCTTGCATATTTTGGGTGATACCTAAAGTCACCTAAGTCTCAAAGTTGTACATTTGTCTGATAATATTAATAACATTTGCTTGGATGATTAAGCACATGAAATTGATACCTGTGCTAACTGAAAGTTTGATTTGAGTTCTTACCTTTGATAAGTGTGAAAGGAAATGTCAGCTTTCACTGGCCAACTTATTGCTCTTTAGCTTTCCTTGTTTGTCAGAGAAACATTCTTGGGCAAGATTTCTTTAAAATAAATTATTTTCCTAACAAATGTAATTATGATTTCTCTTCATTTTACTTTCTGTTTCAATAATCTATCTAGGTTTTTAATTTTTTTTTAAATCTTCATTATCACTATTATTTAACCTGAATCCACGTATTGCCTGGCCTACTGTACATGTTTCTGTCTGGTATGGTTTATTCTGGTTTTTAAAATTTTATTTTCCAAATTATAATTGTGGTCCTTTCTGAAGTGAGATTTTGTTGATGATGAGCACTCTCTAAGTCTTGAATGACTTATTTCAGGACACAGACCCTTACTATTACTTCATTTCTCTGGCTTTAACTTCTCTCTTATTCTTCTACTTGCCTTTTAGTTTCTTGAAAACAGTCTCACTTGGTACCACTCTAGTGGCTTTGTACTTTCTTCATATGCTGTTTACTTTCTGTGAAGCCAGTTGTTTCGCCTCTTTATTCCTCAGGAGTCATTAAAAATGTTTTCTTGGTGTGGTTACTCCCTCTGTGGTACACTTTCAGAACACCCTGTACTTCTTTCTCTAGGACTTTCGCATTAGACCTTGCACAGCAGTCTGTATCCATGTTACTGGTGCTCCCCGCCTCACGGAAGTAGGAAGTACTGCTGTTTGTACTTAGCATAAAATTCCTGGTTCCTAATGTGATGCCAGGCTCATGGCAAGTAGGTAGTAAACAGTAGGGAGCATGAGAGCACTTGTCTAGACTGTGAAGCCAGTTAGTTTATTCTCTCTCGACAGCTCTCGACAGAGAAAAATTAACAGGAAGTATTAGGAGAGTCACTGGAGGTTTGGAACAGCTTTTGCATAATATAAGATGCTTCATTAAATGTGGGAATTTTGTTTTGTGAATTATCTATATGATGCAAATTGGATATTTAAAAATTTTTATCCTTTAGTACAGGGAAGGCCATTTGAAGTAAAAGAAATGTTTCTGGAAGATATTTTAAGAACAACTGGATATACCAACAAAGAAATGTTAAAGTACAAAAAGGAAAAGCAACGAGGTAGGGTTTTTTTTTTAAAGAATTTGCTATTGAAAATTATTTCTATAATGCTTACATTATAAGTTTACCTTATACATCTTAAGCTTACAGAAGAACTAGTACACTTGAACATATTTTTCCCTTACATATAATTAGATAAAAGTATATGATAATTATTATCCCAAATACACTATTTAAAGAAAGATTTGTTTATTGTTATTACACATGTGAGTATTTTGCCCACATATAAGTCTGTGCATCATAAGGATGTTGTGCCAGGAGAGATTATAGAATTGGGATGCTGGGATGCATGCTGGGATTAAGGAGGCCGAGTGTATCAGAATCCCAAATCGTAATCAGTGTTTTAAGAAAGCAGCGAGATCTATGCTGCTTCCTCCACACAGCTTACCTCAGTAGGTGGAATTAAGAAGTAGATGGGAGGGAGCCGAAGGATTGTCTGATTGATGACAGCAGGCTTATTTTTCGTAAAAATGTCACGCTTTCTAATTTTTAAAACTTATTTTCTAAAACATAATCTCACTTTATAGCTCACATAGACATGAAACTTGGTTAATCTTTTCCCTCTGCCTACTAAATGCTAGAATTGCAGCATGTTCTCTATTTCTAGAAAGATTTCCAAATTGGTATTATTATAGGGTTGGTCTTTATTTTATTTCCATTATATCAATATTTGCCTTAAAAAAATCGTACAGTGGCATTCTGTGTTTCAATGTATGAATTGTTTGGACTTCATATTCCTTTCTATAGTATAGTTGGTTGTACTCTTATTTCTTTGTTTACTATGTATGATTATAGGCACATAATTGATTCTCCACTTGAATATGTAATTAACAATTCCCTCTGTCACTGCAAAAGCATATCATATTTTACAAGTAAATTATGAAACTTGTAGATGTTAAAACGTTTGGAACTTCTGATTTCTTGTATGCCATACAATTGACATGATGATATATGTTTAATAAATAATTTAATACAAAGTGCTATGTGAATATTAGTTATTAATTTATATAGTAGATACATTATGGGTAAAGATGCTGTTTCTGAAATTCTGGGCTAGAAGCAAACTTCTTACTGAAAGAAGAATGAATGTTTTTATGTAGCTTCATATATCTTTATGTTACAATATAACTTTGTGAAAGACTCATTGTAATTTTTAAAAGTGACTCCAAGGTAAAACCAACTTTTAAGTGATACAACATTCACTTAGGATTATTGGTTTAAGCAAAAGAACACATTATCAAAAGGAAAGGACCAAGTATTTTTATTTTCTTTCTAATTTAGAGGAGAAACAACAAACCACCCTCACAGAATGGTACTCAGCTCAAGAGAATACTTTCAAGCCCGAGTCTCAGAGACAGAGAGCTGTGGCTAGTGTGTCTGAGGAGTACGACTTACTGGATGATGGAGGCGATGCTGTCTTCAGTCAGCTGGTAAGGTATTACTGGTTCATAATGATATTTTGAGTAAATATTATGTAGGTTAAACAACTTTAATGAGGTAATAGTACTTTTTATTTTGTTACTGGAGGGTAATTTTCTTTGTTTTAGACTATAACATATTTTCAGAATAATCTAATTCTTCATTTTTTTAAAAGGGTTGGAGATTAAATCAAGGGCCTTGTAACCACTTTATTCCTGAGCTATACTTATGATCCCAAACTTTGTCTTTAGAAGAATAATTTAGCTACTTTTAAAAAAGATGTATTTATTTTTATTTTATGTGTAAGAATGTTTTGCCTGCATGTATTTGTGTGCCCGTCAGTACAAATACCCTCAGAGGCTGAGGGTTGGGATCCTCTGGAACTGGAGTTACAGGTGATTGTGAGCCACCGTGTAAGTGCTGCTGGAAACCGAACTTGGGTCCTCTGTAAAAGCTGCAAGTGCTCTTAACTGCCAAACCATTTCTCCAGACCCAAATTTAGCACTTTTTTTTAAAATGAGAACCTAGATAATGCTTAACATTCTATACTAGTGTTTTAATTCTGATATATCCAGAAGAATTATACTTAAGTTTAAAAAGAGGCTTCTGAAGGATATTTTAAAATTATTTAGTGTAGGGAAGGTCCCTTTGAGTTAGCAATCAGCATTTTAACATTTTGGCTCTGAGACTAGTCTTGAATGGCTGAGCAATTTCTCCAGGCCATGAGTTTGACTGTGCAAACTAGTGGTTTTAGGAACCACATTGGACATTCTATGTAGAAGTTTCTGAAGCTTGGTAGAATCTGTTTCCTTGTCAACAGCACTCCTTTGAGGGGAGGGGCGGAGGGGGTGATTGGGGTAGGGAAAGGAATTCTTTTTTTGAGACAGTCTAAGTTGTCTGGAACTTGCTATGTAGGATGGGGTAGCCAATACAAGGAAACTTGTATTCTTCTGCCTCAACTTCTTGAGTTGCTGGAATTATAAATGAGAGCTTCTCATGTGCTTGATATAGATGGTTTTAGTATTAAAAAGTTCTAGGGTGTTCGAGGCCAGCCTGATCTACAGATTGAGTTCCAGGACAGCCAGGGATATACAGAGAAACCCTGTCTCGAAAAACGAAACAAACAAAAAAAATTTCTAGGGTAATGTTTTTTCTGATGTAGCTGGAAAAGAAACCTGTATTATTTGCCAGTATACCACCAAACACAATAGTTCATGTGGCTAGATCATAGTATTTTGCCGCCAAGCTCACTTTCAGATAAAAGATGATTGTAATACAGTATTATGAAAGATAATGTTTGAAAGATGAAATTAGTGACTTTTTATATAATAGTGTATGCATGTTACATGGTTTTTAGTTCTTCTGATGATTGTAGCCACTTTATTTCCTTGCAGCAAATAACATTTTTAAAACTTTTTATTGATTCTCTGTGAATTTCATATCATACTGTACCCCAATCCCAGGGGTTCCTTCATATTGGCCCTTCACCCTTGCACACACACACCACCACCACCACCACCACCACCAGGAAAAAAACAAAGCATAGGAAACATCTCATCGTGGAAGCCATCTCACAGTGTGTCTCACAGTGCATCCTCTGTCCACACATCTTCCTTGGTCTGGCTTGAGGTCTCTGAAGTCTGTGACACTATCAATATTGGATTCTCACTGGGACTCCTCCCAGTTATTCTGTTATTGCCCTGTGTCATGGAGATCCTGCAGGTTTGGATCAGCGTGTCCCAGCTGTTCTTAGATGATACAGATTTTGGGTGAACCAGTTCAGAGCGTGGGTAGTAGCTGATCCTGGCAGCAGTTGGCTCTCCCTTATTCACATCACCAGGGCAAGCCCTCCAGCACTGTTATGGTCAGGCCACCTACGTGGCAAACAAATATCAAGCAATTAAATAATTTATAATCTTTGCTTTTTTTGTTTTTAAAAGACAGAAAAAGATGTGAATTGCCTTGAACCGTGGTTAATCAAGGAAATGGATGCCTGCCTTTCTGATATATGGCTGCATAAAGATGTCGATGCTTTTGCTCAGGTCTTTCATCTTATTTTAACTGAAAATGTTAGTGGTAAGTTTATTGAAATTAAATTTTCTCTTGCCATTATTTGTGGTACAAATACAGTCTAATCTAAAAAGTATGCACGGCACTTTTTGTTTATTATCATTAATTTTATTTTGGAGTGCTCTATGTTGTTTCAAATTTTGTTAGTATCTCCACAGAGACTTCCTAAACTCTTCACAGATATGGCAATTATTTACAAAAATGCTTTTATAAATTTGTGTTGTATGTATCCATGTAATCTGGTCCTTGACTCTGTGCTGCAGGAAAAAAAAGGTATCTCAAAGAGGTTTGTGATTGAAAAAGAAATGGACAAAAAATGGGTAATAACTTTGGGATTCCTTTAGTCATTTAATGCTGAATTTTTTTTACATTGAAGTGTATGAGCTACGGTTCTGATCTATATACACTCATGAACTTTATGTCATGTGATATGTCCTCATTAATGAGTTATCCTTGTCTAACTAGTTGACTTTCATGGATATTGGCAACAAGATATGAACAGATATAATTCTGTAGGCTTCTAGGCACTGTTATAATTATTAACCATTCTGGGTTTTTTAAAACACTTTCTTCAGCTTCTGATGTTTTTAAACTTGGATCTTTTTTTTTTTAAATTAATCTATTAATTCTAGGTTTTCCTGACAGAAAGGACTCCCCAACCCCTATCTTCAAGTACATGGACCTTAATTTTAGGGCCTTCATTTTATTATTTCTACTTACATTTATTCTTTAGGTGGATCTCATCCATTAATGGCCATGATGGTTATAGCTTTAATTGTCAGTTTGACCCAGTCTTAAATCACCTTGGAAAGAGATTCTCAATGAGTGATTATCTACATTGGGTTGGTCTGTAGAAGGATTGCCATAATTGATGTAGGAAGACCAACCCACTGTGGGCAGCACCACTGGCCTAGTTTTCCATTGCTTCCAATAATAGTGTGAAGAAAAAAAAAAACAAAACCCTCAAAGTCCTTTCCATAATTGGAACTGTTGTGGCTCTCAATTTAAGTGTTCTGCTGTAGGCACATGTATTTGAATATTTGGCCCTTGCCTATGGCACTGCTTGGGAAGTTGTGGAACCTTATTAGAGGAAGTTGGACACTGTGGGTGGACCTTGGGGCTTTTATAGCCCAGTCCTGCTTACCGTCCTGTCCTGCTGTGTTCTTACTGCCAAATGTGAGTACATGGTCTCATGCTCTTCCACTGCACCAGTGAGCCACTGCCATGTCCTCCCCTCCCCTCCAGGATAGACTGTTTCTGGACCCACCAACCATGAGCCACAATAAACCTTTGTTCCCTTACCTTGCTCCTTGTCAGGTACTGGATCACAGAGAGAGAAAAGTAGCTGAGCCATGCCTTCGGCTGTCTTCCTAAGCTTATTCCAGCACTCTTATTTTTGTTCACTATTCTTCAGGTGCATGAGTTGTTTTTCTACATTCTTAATATATTTTATTGTGTGTGTATATGTGTGAGTGTATGTGTGTGCATGTGCATGCGCGTGTGTGTTTGGGTGCACACATACCGTGGTCTGCATTTGAAGGTCAAAAACAAGTTGTAGGTACTAGCTCTGTCTTTCCTCCCTGTGGGTTCTGGGGATGTACCTAGTTTTCAGGTCAGGTCTGGTGGGTAGTCGCCTTTCCTAGCTAGGCCATTTCACTGGCCCTGCTTTCCTTGTATTTGCTGATACATCCCTGTCTTTCACTCTTTAATTTTATTTATTTAATTTTACTTGGAATCCTGACAGACTTAATCTTAATCCAGACAGAATCTGATAGACTTAATGGCCTCTTTCATCTAGGCCTCTGATTGGATACTGCCTCTCAGAGAGGCCTTTTCTGGTTAATAAAACTGTATCCTTTTCTTAGTATTTTGTTAATCTTTAATTGTTTAGTCATTAGTGGTTTACCATTGTTATTGTTCACTACCCATCTTAAACTGAATGCAGACTGGAGGCAGGACTGTCTGCTTCACTCACCTCTGGTCCGGGAGCATCGTAAGTGCTTAAAGATGTGAGCAGTAATGCTGCCTTTCTGCATTCTCATGAGATGATCTAATATGTCTAATATGGAAAGAGACAGGAAACTTCTTGCCTCTCTCCTTTCTTTTCTTCTTTTTCCTTGTGGGTTTGTGTGTTTGCTTGGAGAGCATTTGCCTGTGTAAGTCAGCCGGACCATATATTCAGGGTCTTCCTGCCTCAGCTGCCTAAGTGCTGGACACCACCACGCCTTGTATCATTCTTACTTGAGGGTGATTTTCAACTTTGTATCCTTTTAATTGTCCTTTAATTTGTTAATTTATACTGTCTTTTTCTGCTTCTGTGCCAAGAGATTTAGTATGTTTATGTCTGAAAGACTATATTTTTAAACTGTGAAATTAGTTTTTCCTTTTAAGATTTTCTCAGCCAACCATACTTATTTTATTTCAGTACCAATTTAGTCCCTAAGTTCCCTGGTTTGCAGCACTTTTGAATGTATATTAATTTATAAACCCTCTCAGGAAGTCTAGCTGGGACAGTGGGAATAGAAGCTTACTGGGAAGCCCGAGGATATGAGTTTTGACTCTCAGATTCTGTGTAGGGGAAGAGAGAACAGACTCCTCAGGTTATTTTCTGACCTCCTCACAGATGCCATGTCATGTGTCCCTTAAATTAGTAAATAAATGTAAAAAAAAAAAATTTAACACACACTCTCTGGTTCTAAGCTTAATTTCTTAGTGACCACCTTAGGATATACTAGATCTGTTGACCTAAAAGTTTCTATTCTTCTTAAAATTACTATTTTATTTTATTTTATTTTATTTTTGAGACAGGAGTTTGCTGTATAGCTCTCTCTGGTTGTCCTAGAACTCACTCTGTAGACCAAACTGGCCTCTAACTCAGTGTTTGCCTGCCTCTTCCTCCTGAATGGGGGGATTAAAGGTGAGTGACACCACTGCTGGTTGTTAAAATTACTATTATTTATACATATATTAATTCAGCCTATTGTTGGTTTATCACTTTGTCTACTATATTTCTTTAAAATATTGATAAGGCAATTTAAATATTTAACTATGACACTTGACTGTCTTCCTTGGTTTTTCTGGTGATTACTAAATTACTTTGAATATGGTCATCAAAGTGAGTAGTATTTATTTCCCTTCTTGGGTCATTTATTTCCTTGAGTTTAATATTATAGTATCTTAAAATCCTCAAGAACTTTGCTTTAAAGCATTTATTGCTAGTTATTGATGAAAATTAACTTTTAAATTCTTTAATTCTATATCTTGTTATTTAATGAACTTGGCAATATGTAGATTAAAAATACACCATTGAAGGGTTTCTTTTTCTTAATTATATAAGTAAACCTTAAATAATTTCTTCTTATTCCTCCAAAGATAGACTTTATTCTACCCTGCTTATGCAAGAACATCTTTGATTTCTTTATGAATGGGAGAATTGAAGGTTATATAATATTGCTGTCATTTAAAATGAAGGAGCTAATCACAGGTTAATTGTGATAGTACATTCTACTAAACTAAAACAATGGAAGTCGTTAACATTTAAACATTTAACATACCCTTTTCTTCTTTTAGTTGATTATAGGCATAGTGAGACCAGTGCAACAGCTCTGATGGTTGCTGCAGGACGGGGTTTTACAAGCCAAGTAGAGCAGTTAATTAGTATGGGAGCCAATGTCCACAGTAAAGCATCAAATGGCTGGTAATTTGAGATTGTATCCATTCCTTCTTTGTATATCATGCTGTAGTTGCACATACCTTTGACATTTTCTTATGATTGTCTTTATTTTTAAAATCTGTTGTATAATAATTGATGGCACAGCTGTAATGAGTAAATAATTTTGGGTGACTAGTTAAGAAATTTTGAAAACAAATTGTTTCTCAGTCTGATATCTTTGAAATTTGCAGGATGGCTTTAGATTGGGCTAAGCACTTTGGACAGACTGAAATTGTGGATCTTCTAGAATCTTACAGGTAAAACCTTACATTATTTAAAATTAATTCTACCTTTAAAACATCCTACCTGTGTAAATCAGAGTCTGTAAAAGGTAAGGCACTCATACTCTTTTACCCAGAGATTTACTTTGGTAGTTGTTAAAAATTTTTCTTCAGGTTGTTAATAAGACATTGTATTGTATTTGCTTTTTAAAAAACTTTTGAAAATTTGGAATATTTCCACTTAAACATGGTATATGAAGAATGGGGAGATAGCTCAGTCAGCAGTGTGCTCACTGAACAAGTGTGAGGACCTAACTTTGATCTCCAGAACCCACATAAAAGAGCCCATGTGATAATACATTTTTGTAGTCTCAGCACTGGAGAGATGGAGACAGGAAGATGAATGGGACTACCTGAATACCCAAAGTACCATTTACTTGCCAAACTCCAGGTCCCAGCAAGAGACTCTGACGCAAAAAAACAACAAGTGGGTTGAGCCCTGGCTTTTATACATATGCTCACATGCATGTGAGTACCTATTCAGAGGTGATCATGTATAAATCCATAAGCACATTTATACACACATTCAAGGCATGGTAGACTCAAATGTATATTTGTCTCTGCATTTCCCCTACACTTCACAAGAATGGTGATTTTTGTTTTTTAATATGTGAACATAATGTAGCTAACTCAGTGGTTAAGAGTACTTTCTGCAGATTTCAGTACTCATATAAGGGGGCTCAAGACTTCCTGTAATTCCAGCTCCAAGGTGTCTAGTGCTCTCTTCTGGCCTCCATACATATGCATAAAAATAAATCTTGAAAAAAGTGAAAGTTTAAAACTGACAAGCAGAGAGGACATGAAGCAGGTTATGGTAGCTGATAGATGTTCTTAATGAGTTTTGACATAATAGGTATCATGCTGATTAGAAGTAACTGACTTCACAACTCTGCAGATACTTGTTCTGTGACCCTTTAATGACAAAGGGCTAAAAAATTAGTAAATTTCCTTTAAATTCTCTTTGATAAGTTTGTGGCATGCTAGATCATCTCATGTACCCACATGATGTTCCTTCCTCTCTTTGGCAGGAATGGGAGATTCATTAGAGATCTAGCTGCAGAGGCTTTAGGCTTAGACTATGACTATCAGGTTCCTGGGTATACTGGCAAGTGGAGATAAGTTATCAAACAACAAAAGGGTTTAAATGAAAGGTGCCGACTACACATTGAAATATAGTAGCAGATGTATGGCAGCAAATAAAAAGAAATGGCTAAAAAATATTGAAAGGGGCCCTGGATCACTGTGGATTTTAATTAAACTTCCATGAACTTGTTTTCTTATTAATACTGCATACATTATTTTGACTAACAAACAAAATGAGAAAACTCACCAATACAATATGGGTATTCCCCTGCACCCCTACCTTCTGTGTGTGTGTGTGTGTGTGTGTGTGTGTGTGTGTGTGTGTGTGTGT